>ML249287.1:0-69669 GCA_005239495.1 Nicotiana undulata
CTCTATAGACCCCCTCCACTCAACTCTCGAAACTCCGGGCATAGCTAAAGTAACGGTCTTAGCATGACAATCAAGAATCGCATGACATGGGGATAACCAATCCATGCCCAAAATTACATTGAAATCGACCATATTCAGTAACATCAAGTCCACTCGGGTCTCCGGACCCCCAATAGATATAAGACACGACCGATACACACGGTCCACCATAATAGTATCACCCACCGGAGTCGAAACATGAACAGAAGTAACTAGAGACTCACGTGGCATAATCAGAAAATGAGCAAAATAGGATGAGACATAAGAGTACGTGGAACCAGGGTCAAATAAAGCCAAAGCATCACTGTGACAAACTGAAATAGTACATGTAATCACTGCATCTAACGTCATAGCATCAGGCCTAGTCGGAAGTGCATAAATACGTGGCTGGCCTCCACCTGCTTGACCTCCCCCTCTAGGGCGGCCTCTACTTGCTTGACCACCACCCCTAGCGGCCTGGGTAGGTGGTGAAATAACTGGGGCTGAAGCCGAGGGTTGGACCCTCTGCTGAGCTGAACTATTAGGACGACGGGGACACTCCCTCCACTCATGTCCGAACTCTCCACACTCATAACAATTACTTGGAGCTGGAGATGAAAACAGACGAAAACCCCTGCCACCGTGATAACCACCAGACGAACCATGCATAGAAGAGTCCTAATAAGATGATGCTCGGGCGGAGCTTTGAGCTGGAAGGGCACTAAAAGATGAACGTCCCTGATGAGCATTGCGGGGACCCTGCCCCGACGATACACCACTGTATGCTGGGCAAACTAACTGTGGAGGTCTAAATGAACGACTTTTGTTAGGCTGAAATTGCCCTCTAGAAGAGGCACCACTGAAATTTCCTGATCCCCGAGGCCTCTTGACCTCTCTTTCCTCACGATCTTGCCTATGAACCGACTCAATATCCCGAGAAATATCAACAATCTGCTCAAATGTGACTCCAGACACCCTCTCTCTGGTCATCAAAATCCAAAGCTGATACGAGAGACCATCTACAAACCTTCTAATCCTCTCTCTGTATGTAGGGACAATCTCAGAAGCATGTCTGGATAACTCAGAAAACCTCATCTCGTACTGGGTGACTGATAATTCTCCCTGGAGCAGTTGCTCAAACTGCCTACGCTGCTCCTCTCTGTGGGACTGAGGAACATATTTCTCCAAAAAGATCGTGGAGAACTGTTGCTGGGTGAGAGGTGCTGAACCAACTGGCCTACGCCTTTCAAATGACTCCCACCAAGTAAAAGCAGCACCCGCAAACTGAAATGTAACAAACGAGACCCCGCTGGTCTCCAAAATACCCACAGTACGCAGTATCCTCTGGCATTTATCAAGAAAACCTTGGACATCCACACCCTATGCGCCACTAAAAGTAGGAGGCTTAAGTCTGCTGAACCTTTCCAACCTACGCTGCTCATCCTCAGGCATAGCAGCGACCACAAAATCCTGAGCTGGAGCAACCGGCTGAACTGGGGCTGCTCCTGGTGCCTGAATACCCCGTACAACCTGCTCAGGTGTCCGGGCAGCTGGAGTCTGATTGCCTCCCCCGGCCTGAGCTGCAGTGGCAGTAGTAGACATAGCAACTGCCTGAGCCAAACTGGAACACACCGTCAATATCTGAGCCAGGGTCTCCTGAAGACCCGAAATAACAATAGGCATCGCCGGTGCCTGATCCTATTCCGCTAGAGCTCCATCGACTGGAACCTGATCCTGAACGATAGGGGGATCCTGTGGTACCACCCCGGCTGCTGCCTGAGCTGGTCCCCTACCTCTACCTCGGCCTCGACCCCTTGTGGGTCTAGCTGGTGCTTGTTCACCCTGATCGGTATTGCGTGTCCTCACCATCTGTGAGAGAATGAAACAACGTAAGTTTAGATTNNGCGTTGCAATAGCAGCCTAACCAACCTCCCAAGAACTGGAGTCAAAGTCATGAGAATTTAAGAATAAATAAATCTAACTCTGCTAAAACTATAATATATGTCTCTGAATCAAATGCTAAGACTAAATAAGGAAGGGAAATGGAGAAGCTGTGGACGCTGGACAGCTACCTCGAAATCCCGTGAAATGCTGCTATCAACTGCGTCAGCTACTGCTGCGAACTAGTACCTGGATCTGTGCACAGAGGCACAGGGAGTCTTTATGAGTACGCCAACTCAGTAGTAATGAAAATAAATCACAGTCTGAGTAATATAAACACACAGTACAGATACACAATTCCACAAAACCAGTAAAACACCAAGTCACCATGTAGTATTCATCAAATAATAAGTTCGAAATCAGTTTCCAGAAATCCCTTGAAAACAAGTGCAATATCAGTATATCTGAATAAAATTTCTCAGTAAAACCAGTTTGAAAACGAAGTAAATCATAGTTTCAAAACTCAGTAAAAATCTTCATAAAACTGCCCCTCGGGCCATAATTAATTCTCATCACAATATCTTTCAGTATTAGCCCATCAGGCAACCTCACAATCACGCTGCCCATCAGGCAACCTCACAATCACTCTGCCCATCAGGCAACCTCACAATCACTCATCATAAGCCCCGCGGGCATCACTCAATCGGTACCNCCCAAGCGCAATAATAACCTCACTCATATTATATCATCCTCAAGATATAGGCCAGCAGCCTCACTCATATCATATCATCCTCGCAATATAGGCCAGCAGCCTCACTCAGTCAGACACTCTCAATTTGCCCTTCAGGCCATAAATATACCGGGTTCTCGACCCAAAAACAGTATTTCATTTTCAAGAAGTAGTATCAAAATACTCTGAGTGTCAAAACAATTTCACAGAAAAGACTGAGTGAAAAATCATAACATAGCAGTGAGGAAAATAGTAAAAACATCCCCCAAGGGGTAAACAAATCGGC
The DNA here is from genome assembly GCA_005239495.1 of Nicotiana undulata. Classification (NCBI taxonomy): domain Eukaryota; kingdom Viridiplantae; phylum Streptophyta; class Magnoliopsida; order Solanales; family Solanaceae; genus Nicotiana; species Nicotiana undulata. The sequence continues at coordinate 2,916 of ML249287.1, forward strand.
ACTAGGCCCCAAACATGGCTTACAGCCCAAAACATATCATAATGTATAAATACTATTTAAGCAAAGGCTTAAAAATCGGTTTCGCAACTCAATAGTCGCCTAAGTAGGAAAGATGTTTCCAAAGTTCCACCTTTTCATTTCAAAACTCGTGAAATGCTGCATAGTCCGGGGTTTCATACCCTCAGGACAGGATTTAAAGACATTACTTACCTCAAACTAGCCCGAAAACTATTATGCAATGCGCTTGCCTCTCGAATCAACCTCCGAAGGCTCAAAATCTACCAAGTTCAGATTTTTATCATCAATATATGCTTAAGGAATAAATTCCAATTGAAAAATATCGAATTTAGCTCAAAATCCGAATTCGGTCAAAACCCGACCCCCGGGCCCGCATCTCGAAACTCAGAAATTTTTACAGAAAAGTGTTCTTCATCTTCTCATGATTCTGTACATATAAAGAACACCAAAATCGGAGTTCGGTTGACCCCTCAAATCGACCCTTGAACGTCTCATAATCTCATGCCCCAAAATCCTATTTTTCTACTGTTTTTCATGAATTAAAGGCTGCGATTATGGTCTTTAATCACCTATAAACGAGTTTTAATAATCAAATTACTTACCTCTGTGATACCCAATGATTTTCTCCTTCAAAATCGCCCAAAAAGCTCTATTCCGCTCAACAATGGTGTAAAAGAGGGTTTAAGTCGCGGAAGGGTTATTATTTAACTGCCCAGTGATTTACTCTCCGCGATCGCAGCCTTGGCCCTGCGATCGCACTGACCAATTCCCCCAGACCTCCGCGATCGCAACAAAGCTNTACGCAATCGCACTGCATTGGGTCCCTTCTACTTCGCGATTGCACCTCCCTTCTTGCGATCGCTTAGAACAATCTGATCCTGTCCATAATTAACTCTCTGCGATCGCACCACTTCACCCGCGATCGCAGTGAACAAAATCACTGTGCACAAAGACCAGAAAACCAACAATTGTTCTAAGTCCAAATGAGTCCGCTAATCACCCGAAGTCAATACCGAGCCCCTTGAGACCCCATCCAAACTTACCAACATATCCCATAACATCATTCAAACTTATTTGCACTCTCAAAACACCAAAACTAACATCAAAACTCCAAATTTACATCGGATTTAAGCCTAAGAACTTTGATGTTTCTAAAATTCACCAATGATGCCGAAACTATCCAAATCAACTCTGATTGACCTGAAATTTTGCAGACAAGTCCAAAATGAAATTACGAACTTGTTTCAACTGTCAGAATTCCATTCCGACCCCGATAGTCTATTTTCCACTGCCGTCCGAAATCGCCAAAAACTAACTTCCGCCAATTCAAGCCTAATTCTACACCGGACATCACAAAATTATTCTGAACACACTCCTAAGTCCCAAATCGCCTAACGAAGCTATACGAGCCATAAAATCCGTATTCTGAGGTCGTTTACCAATAAGTCAACTCTTAGTTGACTTTTCCCATTTTAAGGCTATCCTTAAGGACTAAGTATCTGAATTCTCATTTAACCATTCTGATTCCAAGCCTATCAATTCTAACACATTAATAAAAGAATAACCAATCTATAGTAAGTCAATAGCAACAATTATAATGCAGGTTTCACGTAACGACACACCGAGTCGTTACACGGCTTATACTTCACACTCACATAGGTGATTCCTAAACATTTTATCCCGTAGATACATTATTTGATATACCCCGTATAAAACTTAGAAACCATTAAAAGGCCCTAACACTTTATCCTTGGTACTGAACATTGTCTTCATCATGAGAATTGACCAAAATTTTATTTGACAATGTTGAACCGTCACTAAAGACTTTGTTTGATCTCTTTGAACCTAGATCTTGGGATCTCCAGTATTCTAGGTAGAGTTACCGTCAGAGTGACTTGTCCTCGACCATAGTCCCATTCCCTTTGATGACTTCTCAACTGCCTCTATAGGTAGGCCTTTTGTAAGCGGATCCAATACATTATCTTTTGACTTTACATAGTCAATTGTGATAATTCCACTAGAAAGTAGTTGTCTAACGGTATTATGCCTTCGTCGAATGTGACGAGATTTCCCATTATACATAACACTCCTATCTCTTCCTATTGTTGCTTGATTGTCGCAATGTATGCAAACAGGTGCTAAAGGTTTGGGCCAAAATGGAATGTCTTCTAAGAAATTCCGGAGCCATTCAGCTTCTTCACCGACCTTGTCTAAAGCTATAAACTCAGACTCCATTGTAGAGCGGGCGATGTATGTCTGTTTGGACGACTTCCAAGACATCGCTCCTCTACCAATGGTAAAAATGTATCCACTTGTGGATTATGATTCCGGTGATCCGGTGATCCAATTTGCATAACTATATCCTTCAATAACTGCGGGACAATTATTGTAATGTAATGCATAGTCTTGGGTATATATCAAATATCCCAAAACTCGTTTCATTGCTATCCAATGAGCTTGGTTGGGATTACTTGTGTATAGACTAAGCTTACTTATCACACAAGCTATATCGAGTCATGTACAATTCATAATGTACATCAAACTTTCCAACACTCGAGTATATTTCAATTGAGACTTGCTTCGACCTTTATTCTTTACAAGAGTATGGTTTAAATCAGTTGGCGTTTTTGCATCTTTAAAGTCCAAATATTTGAACTTTTCAAGTACCATTTTAATATAATGAGATTGAGACAAAGCTAGACCTTGAGGAGTCCGAATGATCTTAGTTCCCAATAAAATCGGCAACTCCTAAGTCTTTCATATCAAACTTACTAGTAAGCATGCGCTTAGTAGCATTTATGTTAGCAATGTCGTTACTCATTATCAACATATCATCCATATATAAACAAACAATGAGTATTTAATTTGGAGTATTCTTAATGTAAACACATTTGTCACACTCATTGATCTTGAAATCATTTGACAACATTGTTTGGTCAAATTTCGCACGCCATTGTTTTGGTGCTTGTTTTAGTCCGTAAAGTGACTTAACAAGTCGACACACCTTCTTTTCTTTTTCGGAAACTACAAACCCACAGGTTTTTTATGGATTTCTTTCTATAATTCTTCATTTAAGAAGGATGTCTTTACATCTATCTGATGGATTTGAAGGACATACACGACTGTTAACAATATTAACACCCTGATCGATGTAATCCTTGTTACCGGCGAGTATGTTTCAAAGTAATCAAGACCTTCTCATTGTATAAACCCTTTAACAACTAATCTTTCCTTATATTTGTCAATAGTACCATCAGTTTTCATTTTCTTTTTGAAAATCCATTTAGAACTCAAAGGTTTATTTCCCGGAGGAAGATCAACCAATTCCTAAGTATGATTACTTAATATGGATTCTATATCGCTATTGAATGCCTCTTTCCAATATTATGCTTCTGAGGAAGACATTGCTTCTTTGAACGTTTGAGGCTCATTATCCAATAAGAATGCTAGAAAATTTGGTCCAAAGAAAGTAGTCGTCCTTTGACGTTTACTACATCTTGGATTTTCCTCATCAAAAGTACTTTCCTTTGATTCTTCCCGAGGTCGCTCAGATTTTTCATTAGACGACTCACATTCCATTTTATACGGATAAATATTCTTAAAGAATTCAGCATTATCTGATTCAATTACCGTATTAATATGAATATCGGGATTTCCTGATTTATGAACCAGAAAACGATATGCCTTACTATTTGTTGCATATCTTTACGAAAATGCAATCAACGGTTTTTGGTAAATCTTTACCCTTTTGGGTTTAGGAACTTGCACTTTATCCAAACACACCCACATTTTAAAATAATTTAAGTTGGGTTTCCTTCCTTTTCATTTTTCATATGGAATGGGTTGTGTTTTTCTATGGGGAACTCGATTTAGTATTCGGTTAGTTGTAAGAATAGCTTCCCCCCACAAGTTCTGAGATAAACCAGAACTTATTCATAAGGCATTCATTATCTCCTTTAACGTTCTATTCTTTCTTTCCGCAATTTCTTTAGATTGCGGTGAGTAAGGGGCAGTTGTTTGGTGAATAATGCAATTTTCCAAACATATTTCTTCAAAAGGAGATTCATATTCGCCGCCCCTGTCACTTCATATCATTTTGATCCTTTTGTTTAGTTATTTTTAACTTCATTTTTGTATTGTTTGAATGCATTAATTGCTTCACCTTTACAATTAAGTAAGTAAATATAGCAATATCTAGTACTGCCGTCAATAAAAGTTATGAAATACTTTTTTCCAACGTGAGATGGTATTGACTTCATGTCGCAAAAATCTATGTGAATTAGGTCTAAAGGATTTGAATTCATTTCAACTGACTTATAAGGATGCTTAACATACTTTGATTCCAAACATATTTGACATTTCGAGTTATTGCATTCAAACTTAGGCAATACTTCCAAATTAATCATTTTTTCGCAAAGTTTTTAAGTTGACGTGGCCTAAACGTTCATGCCATAAATTATTTGACTCACGCAAGTAAGAAAAAATTGAAATTTTATTCATATCAATGGAAATTACATTGAGTTTGAAAAGGTCCTCAGTAAGGTAACCTTTTCCTACATACATTTCTTTCTTACTAACTATAACCTTGTCGGAAACAAAAACACACTTAAAGTCATTCTTGACTAGAAGTTATGTCGAGACTAAATTCTTCCGCATTTCAGGAACATGAAGGGCATCATTTAGAGTCAAAATCTTGCCAGAAGTCATCATCAAAGCTATCTTGCTCGTTCCTTCAATTTATGCAGTAGCGGAATTTGCCATAAAAACTATCTCGTTCGGTCCAGCGGAAGCATAAGAAGTAAACAACTCCTTGTTAGCACAAACACGACGAGTTTCCCCCAAATCAATTCACTATTCTCTAGGATTTCCAACTAGGTTGCATTCCGAAAGCATGGCACATAAATCGCCTGTTTCATCATTCTTCTCAATCATGTTTGCTTGACTCTTCTTCTTGTCCTTCTTTGGTGCACGACATTCAGCAGCCTTGTGTCCAACATTTTCACAGTTGTGGCAATTACCTTTGAACTTCTTTTTGCTTGGGTAATTTTTTTGTCCAGACAGCTTCTTTCTCTTTTTGCTCATTGAAGCTTCTTCAATAATATTTGCACCAATTATTGTTGAATTTTCACGAGAGTTCTTTTCTGCATCCTTGTTGTCCTCTTCAATCCTTAGGCGAACAATAAGGTCTTCCAATGTCATCTCCTTGCGCTTATGTTTCAAGTAGTTTTTAAAGTCCTTCTACATCGGAGGCAACTTTTCAATAAATACCGTGAACGCTTCATTTATGACCATACCTACAATCATATATTTAAGATTAATAATATAATCACTATCTTTAATAAACATATTGATTCGATTTATACCTTCGACAAGGAGGTCATGAAAAATGACTTGTAATTCTTGAACTTGAGTTATGATAGACTTACTGTCAACCATTTTAAAGTCCAAGAACTTTGCGGCAACAAACTTCTTTAGTCCAACATCATCCAACTTGTACTTATTTTCAAGAGTGTTACACAACTCTTTAGAAGTCTCCATGACACTGTAAATATTGTACAAGCCATCTTTCAAACAACTCAATATATAATTTTTGCACAAGAAGTAAGAATGCTTCCATGCCTCCGTGACCACAAATCGCTCATTAGCCGGAGTCTCTTCTCCCAAAGCTAGAATGTCCTCGCTTATAAAGCGTTTCCGACTGAGTGTGGTAAGGTAGAAGAATATTTTCTGCTGCCAGCGTTTGAAGTCCATGCCGGAAAATTTTTCGGGCTTTTCTGTCGGTTCCATGGCCGGTGCAGGCGTTGTGCGACTTGAAGACGCCCTAGCCATTGCAGTAGTAGTCGTTCCAACAGACCATTTTGTTGTTTCGTACTTGTTGTCATTTTTCTGTAAATGAAATTGACACAAACAGAATTAGTATCTCGGTGAAGTTTTTATTTCTTCATACTGAATACAAACAACCTAGTTTTTATATCTCGGATTGAGTGGAAAGTCACAAAGACTTTAATCTCAAACTGGAGTAGAAAATCTGATGATTTTAATCTCCAAAAGGGGAGTAGAAAATCACTACGATTTTAGTCTCCCAAACCAGAAACTAAGATGAATATAAAAATAAATATTAAATTCCTTAAGCTTGTTATCACACTGTATTCAAAATTAATAAATCAACAAACGTTAGTTTAAGAAAACAAAATAGAAAAGTTTCGAGCCCACAAGTTTCTTGTGTTTCCTTAAGGAATTTAATCCCCTCAAAGTTGCCCAAGGTTACGGATTAATTCCTCCCAGGATAGAACGGAATAACTATTCCGTGATAGCGGCACTTCAAATTACAGAACTACGTTGAACTCAAATGGCGGAGCAAATCACACAAAATAATTACGTTTTGCTTAGGAAACCAATGCAGAATGCAGAAGATTGAGGGAGAGATTTCACATTTTCGGTGGTGGAAAATGAGGTTAAGTCTCTCTATTTATAGCCATCTAAGTTGAGTCCCAACAGGTGCAAAGATGCTTGTTCGTTGATAAGTGTCTATTCAGCTGAAATTATTTAAATTTCGGTTGAATAGAATGTTTGGTCGCGAACTCGACAGTTGGAAAATGATTCTGCGATATTTTTTCCGCGAAAAATATTAGAAAAAAAATATTAAATGATGGAAAAGGAAAATAAATTTTATCCAAAAAATTATCAATCAATTATATCAATTGACCACCCGAATGACGACGACGACGACGACGGCGCGAGGCACCACTTCTTCTTAACTCTTTAAGAGCTAGAAGATGTGCTTCTCTATATAAGCATAAAGATTTTCTTTCCTTCTTCCAATGAGGGACAAAGTCCATTAGTAAAGTGAACTAATTCAAAATTTCATTTCCCTTCATTTCTTTTCCCACCATTTTCAATTCACACATCTTTTGTTATTATTAACAAAACCCAACACCACTAGCTACGCGCTCTCACAATCCGGAGAACTTGACTGATGGGACGTCTACCATTATCACATATTCAAGAGGCAGAATACGCTAGGGTTTTCTAATAGTTACGGAAAGCGAGATTGGCCTTCTTTTATAAAAAGTGTTATTGGGCTTCACTTATTCACACATATAATATTTAATATTATGCATTTTATTTATCCACCATTTAAATCACGTCTCTGTCCTTTCAGACAATAACCAATTAATGTAAATCCAAATTCAACCAAAATATTATATAAGGAAAGCATGGCAAACAAAGATTGTCAAATTAGACAAACAAAAAACGTTTCATCTAAAAAGTTTCCTCCTAGTTTTACTATAAAAGGGCTAAATTTGTTATATACTAGTCAATATTACTCAATTTTGTCCTTTATTACAGTTTTGGTTCACAAATACCTTTGTTTTCATCGTGAAATTGGTGGAAAAGGAAAACATTTCCGGAAACTCCTTCTCAGCCTTCCTTGCACTATTCTCCACCCTCATCAATTCACCCTACGCCCTCGCACCCATTCACCTAACCCCGTCCCATGCCCTCTCTCCAAAAGATTTTTTTCTGTCACTATCCACCTTACTACCCCACTCACCCCCACCTCCACAATTTTTTTTTTTTTTTTTTTTTAATTTTCGCCCCCCCCCCCCCCCCCCTCCCCCTTCCTCCTGAAAAAAAATATTTTTCTTATATATTTTCAGTTTTACTTTTTTCATCTTTCGACTTAAAGGTTCAAAATTTTACAAGTTCCAAAGTTATGAGTTCGGAGATTTATGCGTTTGGAAGTTTACACGCTTAGAAATTATAAAGTTTACGGGTTCGAAATTTTGGTGTTTCGAAATTTTAGCGGTTCGGAAATTTATGGAATTTGTGGGTCCGGAAGGTTGTTGGTTCGAAAGTTTATGGCTTCATGTTTATTGTATCTAAATTACTACTTAATTTTCAAAAAAACATTATCCACGAAAAATATTTTCTGTTATACCAAACACACCCTATATGTTACTTCTTTCATCTTAAAAGACGTTGACAATTCTAAGAAATATTAATGCAATTATTTTTTCCTGATAAATTATAATATTCATTCTTATTTATTTAAATAATATATTATAAATTTCAAAACAACTATAAATATAGTTTAAATAATCTTTAAAATGCTTGAAACTCAAATAATAATATTGACAATTACTAACAAGAAAACTCTTATAGTTTTGCATCTACCTTTTCTATTTGCAGACATTTACTGTTTCATTAATATTTTACAAAATAATGTACTTCTTGACTCGAGCAAATTCCATATTCGGACAAGCGGATATATCTGGTCCGAATGAGCCGTTCACGGATTGCGCCCAACATGCCGGAAAACACTAGTCTGTTTGTCTTGCCATCAAGTTATTTGAGGATTATAATGTAATAATAAGCTATCCATTCATAATGGTTAAATGACACAAAACTATATAGTATAGTCGTTTTTAAAAATAATAACCGATAAATTATATATTTTTTGAATAAATATTTATTTATATTTTATATATATGACTAGCGAATGTGAAAAAAATAAGAAGGTGAAAAAATCTATGAGAAAGGGACCAAGGGAAGGAACGGCTGAGATTAAATCGAACACGTCAAAAGATAAAGAGGGGAGTACGTGCTTGAAAGGTTGTCAATGACAGGTCATGCACACTCTCCTCTTTCCTGTAATGGTTTAAATTATTCTCACACCCATCTGGCATTTAAATAATTTGACAAAAGAAATACAAAAAAGTTTCTATTTTTAGCTTTTAGATAATTCACAAAATATTCTTGGCCGGAATTATGGTTGGCATTCACTAATGAGTTTGCTTGCTTTCTCACTTGTATTTTTCTTTTTGCGAATGACTTGATATCTCAATTTTATACTTTTATACTTTTTGATACTTCCATATTTCTAGCAAGTACTCCTTACGTGGAATTAGCCAATTAAATCATTGATTACACTTAGAACATGTCATTTTCACATTCCTTTTAGACAACTTTTATACTTTTTCTTAGGTTCATCTTTGATATCAAAAAAATTTAATTGGCCAATTATTCCACGTAAGAAACGGTTTTATATATGAGTTTGAACTATTTCAAAGCTAATGTGAAATGTCTTATCGGTACACTTTTAGGTATACTATAAGTGTTCAACTAGAATTTAGGCTTAATTAAGGCGCCTAAATAAAAAATTATAACAACGTTAAGTGTCTCCTTATATATTCATAAAAGGAAGATTACAACAACATGTCCTTTTTATTTTTAATTTATCCAAATTCGATATTTGCACCAACAAAAGATTACATTACACGTATCTTTACATATATTGTTATCACTGAAGCATAAACAATTAAATAAATATTACACCTCAATTTCTCACTTAATCACGAGTTCATGACAAAATAATATGGCCAAACATAAATATCGGATAAGTAAATTCTTACATTTTATTTTCGATAAGGGTTCTATACTTTATTTGATTAACTTGTTATTTTGATGAGAAAAGAATTCATGTCAATGCATTTGTCTCAAATCTTTTTTTATATAAAAATTTTCACATTTATTTTTCCTCATAATTTATATATATTTTAATACAGTACATTATGATGTGTTGTAAATACCTCATATAGTGAGATAAATAAGTATTAACTTAAAATTTTGACATTACTTTGAAACTGTTATAAATAAAATTTTATTTAAGGTGAATGTTTATATTTTAGAGATCTTAGGGGTTTTACTTGGTGGATAAGTCACTCTTTCCGTATAAATAGAGGGGTCTTATTCCATTGTAATTCATCCCAAAATTCAATAAGAATTCTCTCTCTCTTTCTCTGCAATATTATTCATGTTCTTTTATTGTTTTATAAAACGGTATCAGCACGAGACTCTAATCAATTGAGTAGAAGCTTTAGGATTGAGTATAATGATTGTCAATTCTCCGTGATTAAATTCTGGATTTAAGGTAAGTATTTTACTTTATTTTTCTCTTTTAAATTCTTGAAATTTTATATTGATTTTAAATGCAAGCAAAGACAATAAACTTTGATTATAACTCTTATAGAGTTAGCAAGAAATTATAACCACCCGAAGTGGTAAAATTTCTATGCCTTGCCATGATCAAATTCATGCATGATTGTGGGCAAAAAAGTGAAAACTCGTCCAATTGAATTTGCTTAATTCTCATTACCTTTAAGAGAATTTGATAGCAATATGTGATAAGTCTGAAAGAAGATAAATTATTACCATAAAGGTATCAATGGATGTGGACGTGGCAATAGACGAAATTGTAATCGTCATATTTGTGATAATGAGAATAATAAGAATTCTCAAAATAATCTTTCACTCGTTGAAAGTAATATTTGTCATCGATTTGACATGAGATTTTGTAAAGCACATATAAATGATTATGGTCCACTCATGATGAGAATGTGACACGATCTGATTTATGAATACATATTCATTATTGGAAGAATATGAACGTGCTAGTGGTAGTGAATATACCACACTCACCTCTAAAAGAAGGTTTGAGATGATATAAGAAAATAATATCATTATTATGGCATGAATGATCATTGGTCATGTACCTATTGTACGCCAAAATATATTGGCAATGTGATTACTAAAGGATAACACTAATGCAAGAAACAGATCTTGCATATAATTTTGACAATTACCATAATTTATAACTTTCTCTTTTAAAGTGATATTCACCGCATGGATGTTGATGAATATGTGGTAGTACCAAATTAATTGAGAACTCTGGAAAAGCCAATTATTACTATCTTGAATGAATACAATTGATCATCATGTCAATTTATTGTGTTGTAGTAAGTCTCAAAGAAACTTATTGAGTTTCTAAAGTATTCGCGAAAACAGTTAGTTATATTGAGATTATAAATAAAGGAAAGATTTAATATCTTCTATTACTACAACTTGTAGCGGGTAATATATATATATATATATATATATGTAGATATATATATATGTATATGTACATATACATGTATATATATATATATATATACATGTATATATATGTACATATACATATATATATATGTACATATACATATATATGTATATATATGTATATATGTATGTATGTATGTATATACGAAAAGCTACCCGCTTTATTCTCCAGCTTGTACTACATAAGCAAAAGAAAGCCACAATAAAGTGGAAGTTTATTGATATAAAAACTCATATAATAATAAACTTAGAGTTTATTGATAATTACACACGTCATGGTGTAAACCTGAAGTTTATCAATATTGAAAATTTATTCAGTTGGCATAACTGATTTAGCCATATTAATTTAAGTATGATGTGCAAAAATGAAAGAGAATTCACATGTGTAAATATTAAAGAACTAGAAAGTTCTTTATGAATTCTCTTATTTTGTTTGTTCTCGCAATTATTATACCAACTAAAATTGGGATTGAATCCCTTGAATTCTGAAATTTATCAAAGGTGATTATGGGCTCATTCACCTGCCATGTATACCACATAAGATGCATCTATGAGATGGTTACATGTGTAATTATTATTAACTCGCAACCTGCTGTTTGCGAGGTAACTTGCTCAATAATTTAATTTAGAGCATAATTTTCAGATTGTCTATTCAAAATAGTTCATCTTGATAAATTGGTTTACATCACAATTGGTTTAGCAAAATTATTTATTGAGTGCCTCCACTTAATAGCTAAACTATTGCTTATGAGAACAAAGTTATCTATATCAGTTTGATATATGTTATACACGAAAGTATACTACATTCTCCCCTCACAAATCGTTCAGGGTTAGGAACCAAATAATTCTATAGGAACCAAATAATTCTATCTTATTATTATTGATGTGCGATGTATATTTTGAATAAACACCATAATGCTCAAAGATGGGTTCCCAAAATTGAGGAAGAAAGTTAATTTTTCTAACATGAGGGGGAGACATGATAAACAATTGAGAAAAAATTACGTAGAAAGAATTATCATTTGTACATCTAAATCCTCAAATAAGATAATATGAACTTGAAGTTCATAAAAAGATAATTCATTTGCAATATATTGCAAAGCATGCCAGACGAATTTGCTGACTCAAAGAAAGTAACTATATTCTCATTGCAAATGCTCCTATTAAGTCCTAGAGGGACAAAGTCTATGGTACACTTAAAGCGTATAGACAAGCCGGTTTCAAATAAACTTCTTGATAAAGAAGATGAGCAAATGATCAAAATGATCATAATAAAGGAGGCAAGTGATCTAGAAGATCACATGACATAACACTTCATAAAATCTCAGGAGAGATTCAGGTACCTGAATTTATTAATGAACAGATCCCTATGCTATGTCTTTATGAAAAAGAATATTGGAACCGATATAAAATGTTCGTCGACGACATCTTTCATAGCGCTAAGTATACATGAGGATCTTAAGTCTGTTGAATATGGACACAAAAATATTGACCAAATGAAAGAGACAGAATTCGAATAGAATTTGTTTCATATGAAAGACATATAGTTTTGGACATGCAATTCAAACATTCGAAAGTATAAAGTCAATCATTTATGCAATCACTTTCATGTATCTTATATGTCTGGTGTGACATGAAAACTTGATGCAAATCTAAAGCCTATTTATATGGCTTATATGATTTAACTTATATGACAATCCCTGAAGGATATTGCTTAGAGCATATAGAGTTCTTGGTCTTGAAGTACCACATCCTAAATGCAATTTGTGCACATTTCTATCTTGCTATAATTATAAGCATTATAAAGTGATAACGAGAATTTTTAAGGTGCAACATATTCATTGAAGTTAATATGGATGATTTATTCATCAAATCTCTGCCGACGTCAACCTTCAAGAAGCTAGTGCACAAGATTGGAATGCAAAGACTCAAGGATGTGAATTGATGCTCTTATTAGGGGAAGTTAATACGCGTAGCATTCTTTTTCCCTTACAAGGTTTGTCTCATTGGGTTTTTCTTGCAAGGTTTTTAACGAGGCAACCAAAAGACGTATTTTTAAACATGTGTACTCTTTTTTCTTTTCTATAATTTTTTCCCCATTGACTTTTATTTTAGTTAAGGTTTTAACGAGACACATTATTTGTTGAATAGACATTCAAGGGGGAGTGTTATAAATAGAATTCTATTTAAGGTGAATATCTATATTTTAGAGATATCTTAAGGATTTTACTTGGTGACTAAGTCACTTAGAGGGGTTTTATTCCATTATAATTCAACCCAAAATTCAATAAAAATTCTCTCTCTTTCTCTATAATATTATTCTTGTGCTTTTATTGTTTTATAATAGAAACACCTATAAAGGAAAATAATGACAGAGAGAAAGAAAGTTCACCTTTGCTTAAAAATTCCGTAAATTATTGATTATAAATTTATGGACCTTAAAAATTTGATTGAAAAGTTTGTCCTTTTTGAAAAAAAAGAAAACAAATTCTTTAGCATCTTAACGTTGAAGGCAAATTTGTCATTTGGTGTTGTTGCATTTTTAAATTTCAAATTCAAATTCTTACAACCAAACATTTACTGCAGTAATAAAATATTTTGCATAAAAAGAATAAGAAAAAAATAATTTTAAAACTTAAATTGAGAGCCTTCTTTTTTCTCTTGGTATATAAATATCCTTCCCTATTGTCTTAAGATTCCTCATTTGTATTCTCCATTTTCCAAATACTCTCGAGAAAGCCGCCGGCCATCATCTCCGGTTGCTTTGCTACTCTCCGCTGACCTCTTTCCGATCTTCTCTTAGTTTCCGGTAAGCACAGATCTGTGCTCTCTTAAACTTTTATATATTTTTTCTGTTTCTTCTAGATTTTTATTGGATTGAGCTATGTGAAAAAGCTAAGAAAATTGTGAGATATATGTGGGCTTCTATTTTGAGATCTATAGAAAAAGTTGGAAAAGAGATAGGATTTCTTGATGGGAAATGGGTATTTTTTATATCTTGGATGCAAATTGTTAGATGTAGCCATTGTTGGATTTTCAAAGGTTGAATTTAAAATTGTTATTGATTAATATGATTGTGGATCTGATGAATTGGATCCCGTGTGATGTTGATCTGCTATGGATTTACCTTGATCTACTGTTTGATTCCATTTCAAATGGTTTTGGATGGTGCAAAATAGCTCTCTTGTGGTGGCTTTTCAATAAAAATCTAGATAAAAGAAAAAGAAATCTTAAGTAGAAAAAAGCTTTGTTTCTGTTGGAAATTGGAATTGATTCTCTCCTTTGTTTTTCTCCTTGGATTTATGAATACCTATATGTATGTATATATATGTGTGTGTCTGTGTATGAAATATATGTTAAGTGGAAAATGAGCGTGGAGAATGAGCAAATTATGATTAGTCTGATTTGATTGTGGAGCTTTGCTACTCTCTTTTTAGATCTCTAGTTGGATTAGAGGAGAGGTTAAGTTGTAGAGGGAGAAGTATGTTGTGTCATCAAGATTTGCTAGAGGTTTGCCCGATGTTTAAGATATTCACTTTGGATTCCCCTCTTCTGTATTAATGCTCTTTTTTAATTGGCAGTTGAATAGAAAATGGCTGACGGTGAGGATATTCAGCCCCTTGTTTGTGACAATGGAACTGGAATGGTGAAGGTCAGTTATTCTTTTAACTTTTATGTTTTGTAAAGATGGAGGTATGATAGTTAAACGCTTTAGGCAACATTTACCTTATCATATTCTCAGTTTTTTTTTAATGTTTTGGTGTACAATTTTGAAATGTAGGCTGGATTTGCTGGTGATGATGCTCCTAGAGCTGTGTTTCCTAGCATTGTAGGTCGTCCTCGCCACACTGGTGTTATGGTTGGAATGGGACAGAAAGATGCCTATGTGGGTGACGAAGCTCAATCCAAGAGGGGTATCTTGACCTTGAAGTACCCTATTGAGCACGGTATAGTCAGCAACTGGGATGACATGGAGAAGATATGGCATCATACCTTCTACAACGAGCTTCGTGTTGCCCCTGAGGAGCACCCTGTTCTTCTCACTGAAGCACCTCTCAACCCTAAGGCCAACAGAGAGAAAATGACCCAGATTATGTTTGAAACATTCAACGTTCCGGCTATGTATGTTGCTATTCAGGCTGTCCTTTTCTTGTATGCTAGTGGTCGTACAACTGGTTAGTATTAGTTTCTTTTAATGATTCAAATATTCACCTTGATGACAATATCTTCTGAATCTGATAATTTGATTATCTTTCGACAGGTATTGTGTTGGACTCTGGTGATGGTGTGAGTCACACTGTCCCTATTTACGAGGGTTATGCTTTGCCTCATGCTATTCTTCGTTTGGATCTTGCTGGCCGTGACCTAACTGATAACCTGATGAAGATCCTCACTGAGAGAGGTTACATGTTCACCACCACTGCAGAACGGGAAATTGTCCGTGACATGAAGGAGAAGCTTGCTTACGTGGCTCTTGACTACGAGCAGGAGCTTGACACTGCCAAGAGCAGCTCCTCCGTTGAGAAGAACTATGAATTGCCAGATGGACAAGTTATTACCATTGGTGCCGAGAGGTTCCGTTGCCCAGAAGTCCTCTTCCAGCCATCCATGATCGGAATGGAAGCTGCAGGTATCCATGAGACTACCTACAACTCCATTATGAAGTGTGACGTTGATATTAGGAAGGACCTCTATGGCAACATTGTGCTCAGTGGTGGCTCAACCATGTTCCCTGGTATTGCTGATCGTATGAGCAAGGAAATCACCGCTCTGGCTCCCAGCAGCATGAAGATTAAGGTTGTTGCTCCACCGGAGAGAAAGTACAGTGTCTGGATTGGAGGATCCATCCTCGCATCCCTCAGCACATTCCAGCAGGCAAGCGTTCTATCTTTATCTTCTCTTGAATATTTTTTTTTGCCATTTCAATAAACTGCATTGAACTGTGGTACTAAACGTGACTTTTTGTTCTGTGCTTAATCAGATGTGGATTTCAAAGGGTGAGTACGATGAGTCTGGTCCATCCATTGTCCACAGGAAGTGCTTCTAAGGCGGTGGTGCTATTTTTACTTGAGTCGCGAGTTCCCTTTTTTGTTTTCCTGCTTTTGCTATTATGTCGATAGTGAACTCAGGTTTGCTGTCGTAGACGAGTCTTTGAAGGTGGGGCTGTGAAAGAAGGGCGATAAGAAAGCGTTGTACTGATGATACTATTTCATGTTTCCAATGCAATGTGGATTATATTCTGAACACATTGAAAGAGCAAGCCTCTTTTGTCTGGAAATATCCCTTGAACTTCTGTATGCTTTTGTAGTAGGTTGTTGTTTGTAGTTTGGGAGAAATTGTGATGTTTTTCTTTGTGTCGTTTTCTTTCATTTTCTCAGTTTCTTTTTTGTTATTCTATGAAACATTTCTTTCTTGGGAACATATGTCAATATTTATTGAATGAGAATTTTTGGTAGTATTTTGAGTTTTCGGATATTACTAGTATTTTCTGTGGATGTGGGAATTGACATTTCTGTGGATCATTTTTGGTGAAGCGTTGTTTTCATCTCTGTTATGTATTCTTTTGTTTGAGGCTATAAAAAAGCAAAATGCCTTAACCTTACGTTTGGTGTACAAAGTTTTGCCATTATACATATGTGGTTTCATGTGAATTAATTGAGTTTGGCTTTTGTACACCAAACGCTACAAAACAATTACTATCAAAAAAATAAAAAGAAATATTACGCTACAAATATGCTACATAAAAAACCGTGCTTGAGTAACATAAGTAGGTGAAAATATTGTACAGTATTTGCATATAGTTGTAGGACATCAGTATCTACAAATACTGAATCTCATCATTTGCATTTCAAATGGCATATTAAAATATTAATTTTAATGTATTTTTGTTTTTGTCATAAAAGTAAAATGTTAATTTCCTTTTCAAGCAAAGTTTATTTTAAACATAACTTTAACTTCCACACTTCCTTTTTTACTTTTGATTTAAACTCAAATAATAAATATATTTTTTAAATTTCAGCTCAAATATTGTGCGTAATTATTTCGACTGGAATATCCCGGAAGACGCGTAATCATAATATATTTATCTCTTGGTAGGTGATCATGTGGAGATGTTGCAATCTTTTTAAACAAAAGGTATCATTAAATTAAGTAAAATAAAAGGTTCTGATTAATAAAAGATAAAAGCTGTACTTAATTGACAGTAATTAAAGTAGGGGTAAACTTGAGTGTATCCAGTTGGCAAACATTTTGGTTATCTTTATAGAATATCAAAAGCTAAATAAAATCCATGTACTGACTTTTCATGTGCTTTTCAAAGATAAGCATCCCAAATCCGAATATCAATATTACCATAGGAGTATTATATAGAAATTAGGGCCATTACCTATATATATTATACTATAATATAGATTGGGGTTTCAATGACCATCATTGAATTGAACCTAACAATAGCATGTTCAAAATCAAATCACTGCATCTTTTAAACAAGCCCAACAATGTTGCTTCATTTTTCTATTTTTATTGTCTTAGGAACCAAGTGATAGATCACAAATTCAAGCTTTAATACTCTCTCCGTCTCATATTAACAGTCGTGGTTACTAAAAATAATTATCTCAAATTATTTATCATTTTAGAAGTTCAAGACAAAACTGATTATTATTTTTCCTTTTTTACTCTTAGTAATAATTATTCTTGATGATGGAGATAACATATAAATAGAATAAATATTCAATGAAGAGAAATTAATCTTATGACATAAATAAGGATAAAATAGTCTAATCATTTCCCTAATTAATATTTTTAAGAGGCGTATAAAAGAAAAAAATGACACATAATATGAAACGGAGGAAGTAGCATGTTATTCTACTTACTCGCACACGGTACATCTAATCAAACAATTTAACTTTAGGCGCTTAAAATAAACTAAAATATATATCACTTGATCATAACTAAGTAACAAATGTGTGCATTACCAAAAAATTAAGATATTATTAGTTTAGGTAAACACCATATGCCGGTAAACTTGTCCCCAACTGTTGGGATTTGAATTATAAGTAACACTATAATTCGAATTATATCTCTTGAGGACAATGTTTCAAGTTCAGTAATTCATTAGCATGGTAATTAAATATTTACTTTGTACTTAGACGAGTTCAAATTATAAGATTCCTATGATATAGAAATGCAGTGTCATCTGACCTTAAAAAGACAAAAATCCTTGAGCAGGGACAAATTTATAGGATAATTTATGGGGGACGTGAATTCATAGTCTCTCTGTCAAATTAGATATTTTTTATATATATTTTTAAGAATTAATCTAATATTATCTGTTGGCACCCATGATCCATAAAGACTGAATAGTGCACTTAGTAGAATACTAAATTCTTTATCCAATGGAAAAAAAAATCAATTCTCACTTAATATAATTTTTTCTCCTTTCTTTAGTGGTGCACCCATGTTCTAGAAAACCTAGATCCCGTCCGCGTGAACAGTATTACAATTGTTGGCGTTAACGTAGTTGACACATTTGTATGTAAAAAGGATACAAGAGTCTATGGCTTCATTTCTAATTTACAATCAATGATCATATAAGATTGTAAAGAAAGCAATTTGTCTTTGCCTCATTTCCGTAACTTTGAAGAGTAGAGACGATCTGCCTTTCTTTTGACTGAAGCAAATTTCTTTAGCCCTTGTTTGGATGGTTGTTTTACATCGTTTCATAATATACCGTATCGTATTGCATTGTATTGTATCGTTTAATGAATACAATGTTTGGATAGATTATATTATTTGCCGTTGTTTCATGATATCATGCACCAGCAATATGAAGAATAAATTTTGCAATATTATAAAGAAAAATTATGATACGAAATAAATTTAATATATAAAAAGGTAGAGTAAATGATAAAATAAAATTATTTAATAATAGTGAAGGGTGAAATGAGATAAAAAGACAAGCTAACGACGCAACCACACCAAATCGGCCGTTACATAAAGTGGCACATCTCGTCGTTACGTAACGACGGATTTAACGATACGATACAATAAAATTTAAGTAACAACCAAAACAAACATCATATTTAAAATAATAATACGATATAATACAATAGGCGACGACCATCCAAACAAGCTGCACTGTCTTTGTTTGATTTATTGTTTTTTCTATTCACCTAAATGATAATTTCTTAAGTAACAGTATGTATCATTGTTAACAAGTGTAAGTAAACTTTGAAGAGTAGAGACGATATCTTTGTTTGGTAAAGGAGAGTAGAACTCGCAGGATCAGTTTTTCCCTTTTGATGGATTTAATTTGATATAAATTCTGATATTGATTTCGTAAAATTTACAAATTTGGGAATTGCATAAAGATAATATAGTTGTGAAATATTTCATAATTACTGAAGTTTTGGCCACTATTATGGACACTTTCAGCCCTTGCGGCAGCACCGTGGTCTCTGTTCAAGGTCGGCCTCTAATTGGATTCAGCCTACCTAAATTGATGTCTAATAGAAATAGCATTTACCGGCGAAAATAGTAAGGACTATCCGTTTTTCGGACTGATAATTGACAAATAGCTCACGATTGCAAAGTCAATGAAAAATAATATATTATTTTGCTGAAACACGGGAAGTTTCTATATAATGCCAAATACGGAGCTTCTGCGTATAAACTTCCAGCATATTATGATTGAACTGTGTTGATCAAAATTTGGATTGAGCTTAATAACTGCGATGGGCATGGTTGAGGATTAGGCCGACTACGGCTCAATGGCGGGGAATCATCTCAAGGAGGCTTAAAGCCGAGGCCGAGTAAAGAGCACATGGAAATAACGGTAGAATAAGTTTAGAATAGAGCGGAGGAATATTTCATTGGATATTCTTTCGGTTGTACTTTTTAAGGTTACTTAGGAATATCCGCTATAAATAGGAAGAGATATAAAACAAAAATGGGATCTCCATTTTCTAATAAGAGCACACTTGTAAAGATTGACTAAAAAGAATATATACAAAGTGTCTTGTCCCCCGATTCCATTGTTTACCTTTTCGTTCACAAGATCCAAGGGTCTCGTGTTCATCTTCATTTTATATTATCCGACGTTGTTGTCAGGAAGGAGAACCATCCAAGTCATCTAACATTTGGGTGACAAACTACTCCTTATTACATTTATTGCCATTATCTACATTCATTCCACACACTCTTTATTGCATTCATTAACAATCATTGGGAACTAATAATCAACATTGAATATTTTCGAGCGCGGTCCTACATTGTTAACACATTAAATCATCAGATCTAGTAGTTATTATCTTTAACTAGGATTCACCCTCTATTTTCTCATTAATTCGTTTTAAGAAAATGTTAACACTTTTTTGGTAAAACAATTTGGCGCCGTCTCTGAAGAGTTTCTAGTTAATTTTTTTAGTTTCTTCTAGATCTAAAAAAAATACAACAACCATCTTTTACTCGTTTGCAAAAACTAACAATGGAAGGAAAAGGAGAAGAAAGACTGAAAGTCATAGTGGATGTTACTGCCAACCTCATGAACACCACCAACGAGGTTGACAGAGAAGACGAGGAGAATGTGACGCCAAGTGTTACACCCAGGCGAAGTGACTCACCTCCCCCTCACGGGAGTGTAACCGCTTCACGCAAAAGGGGGACTTCCACGTCCCCAACTGAAGAAACACCACCAGTAGTGAAAAAACTACTGGAGGTGTGGTTGACAAGTACTCTAAGCAACATCCTCGACAAACCCGTTCAAAGGGCGAGTCGGAGTGCTGCACGAGCGGACGCTACAATAACCTTCAATGAGCAACCCGCTCCTCTCGCTAACACTCACACTACTATTGATGCAGATAATGACGCACTTGCAGCCATTCTAAAGAAAATGGAAGAAATGGAAAACGAGAACAAAGTGCTCCGCAACCAGATGAGGGAGCACCAAGAAAGGGTTGATAAGATACCGGGTACCCCGAAACTCCTACCAAAATGGGACGTCGTCCGGTTCGTCGAACAGTCGTACAATGGGAGGCAGACCCACATTCCATACCCAAGACCTTCAAAATGCCACCATACTTGAAGATATATGATGGCACTACATACCCCGAAGATCATATCATTCACTACGTTACATCGGCAAAAGACAACGACCTCTCGAAGGAGCAGGTACCATCAGTGTTGCTGAAGAAGTTCGGCGAAACCCTAACAGGGGGAGCCTTAACATGGTACTCACAGTTACCAGAACGGTCAATAACAACATTCGAGCAAATGTACGACAAGTTTGTCACCGCCCACGATGGGGCTAAGAAGGCGGAGGCCAAGGTGAATGAGATATTCGCCGTCAGAAAATCGCCCGGCGAGGGGACTCAGGGAATTCCTCGCCCGATTCAACAGAGTCAGAATGAGCTTGCCAAACGTATCAGAAGGGATGGCAGTGGCAGCCTTCCAAAATGGATTGAACATAAATGGGTCGAGGGCGACCAGAAAACTGCTGAGCAGACTCATGAAATATCCTCCCACCACTTAGGAAGAAATTCATAATGCCTATTGCGCCGAGGTGAGAGCAGACGAGGACGACCTAAACGCTCCAACTCAAAGGCTAACATCAGTCCAAACGGAGTCGAGGAAAGATCGCCGCAATGACGGCCAAAGAGACCATTCAGGTCCATGCCTTAACAAAGACAAGCAACAACCATATGTCAGAGCGTCCATACCACCATCTCCTCTCCATACAGAAGGGACGTCCAGGCCGCATACAAGGACTCAACAAAATGAAAGAGATATGCCTCCACTCTTACCTTCTCACAATTTTTGTGTTTCCCCTTCAGAAATAGTGTACGCACTAGAGAAGCTCGACCCGAAGATAAAGTGGCCACAAAAGATGAAGTCCGACCAAGTACCAAAAAGTCGAACGCCCTATGTAAATTCCACCAGGAGCGAGGTCACAAGACCGAAGACTGCATAGCCCTGCGGCATGAAGTGGTGAACATGCTTCACCAAGGACACCTAAAGGAGCTGATGAGCGACCGAGGAAGAGCCAACTTCGGTCACGGACGAGAACAACACCAAGGCCCTCCAAAGCCACCCTCCCTCCCCCGCCCCCACCATCCAAATGATCATCGGCAGAGGCGACGAAGCCGCAATCAATCACGTGAAGTTCACCACCACACATAAACTGAAGCGGTCGATCACCCATGAACGGTATGATGACCTCGAAGACAGTATCATCTTCGATAAGTCAGATACCCACGGTTTGAATTTTTCTCACTTCGATGCTCTTGTCATTACTTTACGTATTTCAGATACTGATGTAAAAAGAATAATGGTAGACGACGGGAGCGGCACATGTATTATCCAACCCCCGAGTTCTCGCACAAATGAGACTCAAGGACACGATAGTACCACGCTGCATAACGCTAACAAGTTTTAACAATGCAATTGAGCGAACCTTAGGAGAAATAACACTACCCTTCCTGGCCAGGGGCGTCACCCTAGAGACAACGTTCCATCTCATGAACCAGGACACAACTTACATGCTATCATAGGGCGACCCTGGATACAAGCCATGAGGGCCATCCCGTCTAGCTTATATAAAGTAATCAAGTTCCCTAATCTGTGGGGGATATTCAGCATCCGAGGCGAACAACGTACAACCCAAGAATGCTATCGCATTGCCCAAGACTGTACATACAGTCAACAGTTAAAGGGAACAAGATCGGAAGCATAGCAATTACCAAAGTCGGGGCCCGAACCTGACGAATAGAAAGATGTCATCAAGGACCCCGACATCGTGGAAGCCACATGGTCAACGGTATAAGACCTCGACTTCATCCAAATATACAACAACGACCACAACTAAAAGTCTTACACCGGCCATAAACTCTCAGAACCAGGTAAATTTCATAAATTTTTAACTAACAATGTCGATCTATTTTGCTTTCTCTCATGTAGATATTCCAGGTATCCCGAAAGACACTGCCTTTCACAAGTTGAACGTATATCCATTATACCCGCCGGTACAACAAATAAGAAGAAAATTCAACGCCGCAATCAACGAGGCCGTCCGTGATGAGGTGGAAATATTACTCGCCAACGGCTCTATCAGAGAGTCAAAATACCCCCAATGGATCGCCAACATGGTCATGGTAAAAAAGAAAAAAAGGAAGTGGCGCATGTGCGTGGATTTCACGGACCTAAACAAAGCGTGCCCAAGGGACTCTTTCCCATTACCTCACATTGATCAACTCATCGACGCAACAACAGGGCATGAGTTTTTAAGCTTCTATGATGCCTACTCAGGTTACAACCAAATCCTCATGGAGGAGGAGGACCAGGAGAAGACCACTTTCATAACTCATCAGGGGACATACTGCTATAGAGTCATGCCATTCGGGTTGAATAACGTAGGGGCGACCTATCAAAGGCTGGTCACCAAAATGTTCAAGGACCAACTCGGCAAAACAATAGAAGTTTAAATAGACGATATGTTGGTCAAATCAAAAGGAAAGAAGAACACATCGACCATCTGAAGGAAGCCTTCGATATACTAAGGCGGTACAACATGAAGCTGAATCCCGAAAAGTGTGCCTTCGGCGTAACCTCGGTCAAGTTCCTCGACTTTTTAGTATTGCAAAAAGGCATCGAGGTCAACCCCGACTAGTTCAAAGCCATCAAGGGAATACTTGAAGTATTGACCAACAAGAAACAAGTGCAAAAACTGAACGGCCGTATAGCTGCCCTGTCGAGGTTCATCTCACGATCATCCTACAGATGCCACAAAATTTCCAACGCGCTCAAAAAGGACAATGGACTCCAGTGGAATTTAGAATGCATCGAGGCCTTAAGGGAATTAAAGACATATTTCTCCTCGCCCCCACTACTCGTCAAAGCGGAACCCGATGAGCGTCTCCTGATATACTTGGTCGTATCAGAGGTCGCAGTAAGTACAATACTGGTCCGCGAAAACAAAGGTACGCAGTCTCCAATTTATTACATTAGCAAAACCCTGGTCGACGCCGAAACGAGGTACCCCTACCTCGAAAAGTTGTCTCTGGCATTGGTTATAGCTTCACGAAATCTTAGACCCTATTTTCAATGTCACCCCATATAGGTGGTCACGACCTTCCTCCTAAGAAGAATCCTACATAAACCCGAGCTGTCGGGAAGACTGGCCAAATGGGCCATAGAGTTGAGCGAGCACGATATAACATATCAGCCGCGAACAGCGATAAAGTTGCAGGTACTCGCCGACTTCGTCGCTGATTTCAGTGCCAAAATAGTGCCTAAAATCGAGCAGGAAACTTCTCGTACCTCTCCCAACTTACCCGACCTACGGGTCCTATACACCGATAGCGCTTCTAATGCGTTAGGATTCGGACTAGGACTCGTACTCGAGGTCCCAACAGATGAAGTCATCCGCCAGTACATACGGTGCCCCGATATGACTAACAATGAGGCCAAGTACGAGGCCGTAATTGTAGGATTAAAGCTAGGCCTCATATATGGAGCATGACGAGTCGTCCTCGGATGCGACTCACAACTCGTCGTCAACCAAATCATATGGACTCTCCAAATCAAAGAGCAGAGGCTGCAAAAGTACCAGGCAGAAATTCATAAATTACTGCTAGTATTTGACGAATGCTAACTCGATCAGATACCTCAGGCTCAAAACATCGAGGCAAATGGCCTCGCCAAATTAGCAGCAACAACCAAAACTTAAATGGAAAAGAAAACGTGGTCACCCTCCTCCACTCGTCAATAGACCAACTTGAGGTACACTCTATAAAGTTAACTTGGGACTGACGCAACCGTATTATAACATATTTGCAGGAGAGAATACTACCATCAAACAAAAAAAAAGACAAAAAGCTTCGAATGCAGGCGACCAAATACAATATCATCAACCATGAACTATACAAAAGAACGTTTGGCGGACCCTTTGCGAAATGTCTAGGACCGAACCAAACGAGACGCGTCCTTGAGGAAGTACATGAAGGACACTACTGGTTCGGGTTCTTATACGATTTATTGTGATGCTTTTAGAGTTGGTTTGGGAGCCGTATTGATGCAGGACGGTAGGGTGATTGCCTATGCGTCTAGACAGTTGAAGGTGCACGAGAAGAATTACCAGTGCACGATCTTGAGTTAACTTCCATTGTTCATGCCTTAAAGATTTGGAGGCATTATTTATATGGAGTGTAGTGTGAGATTTACACCGATCGTCGTAGCTTGCAGTATCTGCTAAGAAAGAAAGACTTGAATTCGCGACAGAAGATATGGTTGGAGCTTCTCAAGGACTATGACTTGACTATTTTGTATCATCCGTGGAAGGCCAATATAGTGGCCGATGCATTGAGTCGCAGGGCCGAGAGTTTCGGGAGTCTAGCATACCTTTCAGCAGCAGAGCGACCTTTAGCACTTGATGTTCAGGCTTTAGCGGGTCAGTTGGTGAGATTGGATTTGTCAGACCCTCCGCGGGTGGTAGCTAGCATGGCTTCCCGGTCTTTTCTTTATGATCAGATTAAAGCTCGTCAGTATGATGACCGGCACTTGTTAGTTCTTCAGGATAGAGTTCGTCGGGGTGATGCCAGAGATGTGACTATTGGTGATGATGGAGTTATGATAATGCAGGGCCGTATTTGTGTTCCCAATGTAGAGGGTATTCGAGAGTTGATATTAGCATAGGCTCACAGCTCGCAGTATTCTATCCATCCAGGTGCCGCAAAGATGTATCAGGATCTGAGACAGCAGTATTGGTGGAGGCGGATGAAGAGAGATATTGTTGAGTATGTAGCACGATGTCTCAACTGCCAGCAGGTTAAGTATGAGCACCAGAGACCAGGTGGTTTGCTTCAGAGGTTAGATATTCCAGAGTGGAAATGGGAGAGAATTACTATGGATTTTGTAGTTGGGCTTCCACGGACTTCGGAGGGTTTCGATGCTATTTGGGTTATTGTGGATAGATTGACCAAGTCCGCGCATTTCATTCATGTTAGTACTACTTATACTTTAGAGCGGTTAGCTGGTATTTACATTAAGGAGATTGTCCAGTTGCATGGAGTTCCGGTTTCTATTATTTCTGACAGAGGTACTCAGTTCACATCTCAGTTTTGGAGGGCCGTACAGAAAGGTATGGGTACTGATGTAGAGATGAGCACCGCATTTCACCCTCAGACCGACGGGCAGTTGTAACGGACTTTTCAGATATTGGAGGATATGTTACGGGCTTGTGTGATTGATTTTGGTGGTTCATGGTATCAATTTCTTCCATTAGCGGAGTTTGCATATAATAACAACTATCAGTCCAGTATTCAGATGGCCTCGTATGAAGCCTTATATGGTAGGAGGTGTAGATCTCCGGTTGGTTAGTTCGAGCCTGGTGATGCTAAGTTATTGGGTACATATTTGATTCAGGATGTGTTGTAGAAGGTGAAGATGATTCAGGAGCGGCTTCGCACGACGCAGTCTAGGCAGAAAAGTTATGCGGACCGGAAGGTCGGGGATGTGTCATTTATGGAAGGTGATAAGGTACCGCTGAAGGTATCACCCATGAAGGGTGTTATGAGGTTCGGAAAGAGAGGAAAGCTGAGTCCATGATTTATTGGTCCTTTCGAGGTACTTCAGAAGGTTGGAGAGGTGGCTTACAGACTTGCCTTGCCACCCAGCTTATCAAGTGTTCATACGGTATTTCATGTGTCGATGCTAAGGAAATATGTTGGTGACCCGTCTCATGTGTTAGACTTCAGCACAGTTCAGCTCGAGGGTGATATGTCATATGAGGTGGAGCCAGTAGCAATTTTGGCTCGTGAGGTCAGAAAGCTGACATCTAAGGAGATAACATCAGTGAAGGTGCAGTGGAGAGGCCAGCCAGTGGAGGAGGCTACTTGGGAGACCGACCAGGAGATGCAGAGAAAATATCCTCACTTGTTTGAGACTCCAGGTATGTTTCTAGACC
The DNA here is from genome assembly GCA_005239495.1 of Nicotiana undulata. NCBI lineage: Eukaryota > Viridiplantae > Streptophyta > Magnoliopsida > Solanales > Solanaceae > Nicotiana > Nicotiana undulata. Next base: position 29,830 of record ML249287.1, read on the forward strand.
CGTTCCAGGACGAACGTTTGTTTAAGAGGGGGAGAATGTAACGACCCGGTCTATCGTTACGTAGAATCTGCATTATAATTACTGCATTTGACTTGTTATAGATTGATTCTACCGTTATTGATGTGTTAGAGTTGATAGGCTTGAAATCGAAATGGTTGTAGTGAGAGTTTAGCCACTTAGTCTTTAAAAATAGCCTTTAAGTTAGAAAAGTCAACTGAGAGTTGACTTATTGGTAAACGACTTCGAAATGCGAATTTTATGGCTTGTATAGCTTTGTTTGGTGATTTGGGACTTAGGAGTGTGTTCAAAATGTTTTTGTGATGTCCGGTGTAGAATTAGGCTTGAATTGGCGAAAGTTAGATTTTGGCGATTTCCAGCCGGTAGTGGAAAATAAGCTATCGGGATCGGAATGGAATTCTGGAAGTTGGAACAGGTTCGTAATGTCATTTTGGATATGTCTGCAAAATTTCAGATCAATCGGAGTTGTTTTGGATAGTTTCGGAATTCATTGGTGGATTCTAGAAATATCAAAGTTCTTATGCTTGAATCCGATGTAAAATTGGTGTTTTGATGTTACTTTTAGCGTTTTGAGAGTGAAACTAAGTTTAAATGATCATATGTGATGTATTTTTATAGTTGGTTGGGGTCTCGAGGGGCTCGGGATTGGTATCGGGTGATTAACGGACTCATTTGGACTTGAATACATAGCTGGTTTTCTGGTTTTTGTGCACAGCAATTTCCTTCACTGAGATCGCGGGGGAAGTAATGCGATCGCGAAGAGTTAATGTTGGGCAAGCTCAGGTTGTGTTGTGCGATCGCGAGCAAAGGCCTGCGATCGCGGAGAAGGAGGAGTGGGGTCAGTGCGATCGTGTGTGCCAGGGTGCGATCGCATAAGGAGTTTGGGGCGCGTGGGGTCGGTTGGAGAAATGCACTGTGCGATCGCGTGCCTTGGTCTGTGATCACGGAGGTCAAAGGGAGAAACATTGTGCGATCACGTGCCATTGACCGCAATCGCGGAGAGTAAATCACTGGGCATATTTAAATAAACCATTCTGCGGCCTAAACCCTTTTTACACCATTTTGTACGGACAAAGAGCTCTTGAGGCGATTTTTGTAGAGAAAAATCAGTGTTCTTCATAGAGGTAAGTATTTTAATTATTAAAACTCAATTAGAGGTGATTAAAGAGCATAATCCCAGTGTTTAATTCATGAAATCAGTAGAAAAATGTGGGTTTAGACTTTAGAGCTTGAGATTATGAGACCTTTACGGGTCGATTTGAGGGGTCAAACGAACTCCGATTTTGGTGTTATTTATATGTACGGACTCGTGAGAGGACGAAGAACATTTTGGTATAAAAAATTATGAATTTTGGGACGCGGGCACGGGGGTCGGGTTTTGACCGATTTCGGAGTTTTGAGCTAAATTCGATATTTTTCAATTGGAATTTATTCCTTGAGCATAATTTGATGATAAAAATCTGAACTTGGTATATTTGGAGCATCCGGAAGTTGATTCGAAAGGAAAATGCATTGCGAAGTAGTTTGGGCTAGTTTGAAGTAAGTAATGTCTTTAAATCCTATCCTGAGGGTATGAAACCCCGGACTATGCACCCTTTCACGGGTTTTGAAATGCAAAGGTTGAAACTTTGGAAACATCCTTCCTATTTAGGCGACTATTGAGTTGCTAAACCGATTTTTAAGCCTATGCTTAATTAGTATTATTATATTATGATATGATTTGGGAGGTAATCCATGTTTGGGGCCTAGTGCCGACTTGTTTACCCCTTGGGGGTTGTGTTTACTATATTTTCCTCACCGATATGTTATGATTTTACACTCAGTCTTTTCCTGTGAAATTGTTTTGACACTCAGAGTATTTTGATACTATTTCTTGAAAATGAAACACTGTTTTGGGTCGAGAACCCGGTATGTTGAAGGCCTAAGGGCAAATTGAGAGTGTCTGACTGAGTGAGGCTTTCAGGCCTATATTGTGAGGGGGCTTTCAGGCCTTATATGAGGGAGGCTTTCAGGCCTATATTGTGAGGAGGCTTTCAGGCCTTATATGAGGGAGACTTTCAGGACTATATTGTGAGGAGACTTTCAGGCCTTATGTTGTTATAGCGCTTGGGCTGTAGGAGCCCCTCAGGAGCCTGTACACACCCCCAGTGAATGAAGGTACCTATTAAGTGATGATTATTGCCCGCGGGGCTGATACTGAGTGATGATTATTGCTCGCGGGGCTGTTACTGAGTGATTGTAAGAATGCTTGATAAAGAAATTGTTACGAGAAATGATTATGGCCCGAGGGGCAATTTTATGAAGATTTTTACTGAATTTTCGAACTATGATTTACTTCGTTTTCAAACCGGTTCTTACTAAGAATTTTACTGAGATATACTGATATTACACTGGTTTCAAAGGATTTCTGGAAACTGATTTTTGAATTCATGTATTTGATGAATACTATCTGGTGACTTGGTGTTTTACTGGCTTTTGTGAATTGCTGTACTCTGTGTTTTAAAATTCTCATACTGTGATTTATTTTCATTACTAATGATTTGGAATACTCATAAAGACTCCCTGTGCCTCTGTGCACATATTCAGGTATCAATTAGGAGCAGTAGTTGCCTTGTTCGTTAGCAGCAGTTCACGGGATTTCAAGGTAGCTGTCCAGCGTCCACAACTTCTCCACTTTCCTTCCTTATTTAGTTTTATCATTTGATTCAGAGGCATATATTAGTTTTAGCAGAGTTAGATTTATTTATTCTTAGATGCTCATGACTATTGACTCCAGTCTTGGGAGGGTTTGTTTAGGTTTTGCTTAGACTATTATTGGGACGCTAAGATTTAAATAATTTATTTTTATTGCTATGCTTGCTGTTTATCATTGTGTTGTGAACTATTATAAAAGAACAAATGCGTAGTAAGGTGATGGTTGGCTAGCCTAGTTCCACGATAGGCGCCATCACGGCCTGTTAGGATTTGGGTTCGTTGCATTAACCCTCCCCTTCGCTTCCATGTTGATATTTCCTACGCAATGGTGCGTAGGCTACGCAAGACTCACGTAGCTATTCTGACACCATTTAGTAAAAAGGTCCTAACTTCTTGTAGAAATCTCCAATTGATGAACAGTTTGATGCGTTGGAATCTAGACTCAATGATCTTTAATTTGATAGGTTATACACTGTATAACTCTTCATATATTGATACTTATTCTCGTTTGGAGTTAGATCTTGTGCAAACTCGCTTGAAACTTTATCCCATCATATAATATTTTTTTACTTGACTTAGCCTTAGGGCTCTTCTTAGACCATAAACCTTTTTTAATGCACCTCATACATATGTTATCATTATCAATTGATATCATTCAAATTACCAGTCTTGTTCATACCCGAATTGATATAATTAGCACCCATCAATCTTCTTAATGATCTTAAAACACTTATAAAAAATTTTGGGGTGTTGCAGTGCCAGAACCACTGATTCGCCTTATCATCCATCCTGGACACCAACCCTTTGGTTCCACGATGTTGTAGGTGTATCAAGGTGCCTCTATAAAAGCTAGGTGAGAACAAATGTAACAGGTGGCGGACAGTGACCTCACAGCCGGCCAACTCCTCGTATTTCGCCAACATCAGAAAAACCTTATACAAATAAGGGGAGAGCTGTGCCGGGCAGACATTGTGAAAGCGAAAGAACTCCTCCTCTAATAAGGGGAGAGGAAAAGAATAACCTATTAGAAATGGGTAAACATAAAAGGCACAATATCCTGGTCAATGAACCTGTACTATATCGCCTCCCGCCGGAACAATTTTGACGTGGTAAGGAATGAGATATTTAGACCGGAGGTCAGTTATTTCATCCGGCCCCGTCTCGGAAAGTTCAGGAGAAAGAGCGGGAGAAGGTTCCTTGGGGAAGTCATTCCTGACCGAAGGATTCTTAGGAACGACTTCCCGTACGGTGTGGAAGTTGTTCTTTCTCCTCAACCAGGGATTCCTCACTGCCGGTAGGAATGGCCATCGATAAAGGAGTGGCATCGAAAACTCCGTCGCGATTATGAGGAGAAGTTGGCATATCCACATAGTAAAGTGTATACAACGAATTAAGAGAGAGAGTATCAACCGGGAAAGAAACCGGAAACTGAAAGTGAAGAAGCTGCATGAAATCGGAAGAGATCAGAGAAGAAGATCAAAGAAGGAATATATGCTCATAAAGAGGTAAGTGGTGAAAGTTTCGAAAATGAAGCCCCTATCCTCTATTTATAGGATTGGGTGGCATCTGAATCGAGGCAAAGAGCAATCAATGGCACCAAAATTGAAGCGACAGCAGCACAGACTTTGCACTGGGAAGACGCGTAATGATGACGCGCGTGGCCATGATACCATCATACGTCAGCCACACCAATCGCGGCCCCACTGACAACTGCTAGTTCAACCTCGGCCGATTCGATCCATACATCACGACCAAATTTTCTTTGAATGGTTACAGGCAGAGTCCTCTCATCGAGGACGTTCAAGACCACGACCTCAATAAGCGGAGGGACTAACTATATTGGTCAGAATTTGGATTGAGCTTAATAACTGCGATGGGCGTGGTCGAGGATTAGGCCAACCACGACTCAATGGCGAGGAGTCATCTCAAGGAGGCTTAAAGTCGAGGCCGAGTAAAGAGCATGTGAAAATAATGGTAGAATAAGTTTAGAATAGAGCGGAGGAATATTCTATTGGATATTCCTTCGGTTGTACTTTTTAGGGTTTCTTAGGAAAAACCCCTATAAATAGGAAGAGATAAAGAACAAAAAGGGGATCTTCATTTTCTGATAAGAGCACACTTGTAAAGGTTGACTAAAAAGAATATATACAAAGTGTGTTGTCCATCGATTCTATTGTTCTAGATATACCTTTTAGTTCACAAGATCCAAAGGTCTCGTGTTCATCTTCATTTTATATTATCCCACGTTGTTGTCAGGAAGGAGAACCATCCATGTATAAAATACTTGGTACAATTCCACTCTTCACAATTTTTACTTAAACTCTCAACTAGAAAATTCCCTCCGTAACCGGAGCATCTATATGTATATATATAATGGATTCCATCAAAGAGAATTGTCATAATTCAACTCAGGGGGAAACCCCTCATATATATTGGCTTCTTGCCAAATGTTACGCATGATTCCATGAGGATAACATATATATATATATATATATATATATATATATATATATATATATATATATATATATATAGTTAATGCCCCAGGATCGAACGACGCGAACCATAGATGCATCTATTTCCCCGCTCGCGAATCATACATGCGACACGGTCCCCGCTCGCTATCATACATGCGACGCGATCAAATATAAATATAAATTTAAGAAATTACCCCGCTCGCGAATCATACATGCGACGCGGTCAAATATAAATATAAAATTAATAAATTACCCCGCTCGTAAATCATACCTGCGACGCGGTCAAACATAAATATTAATTTAAGAAATTACTCCGCTCACGAATCATACATGCGATGCGGTTACCCATAGATTTATTAAGTTATTTTCGTATTCTTCCATTCTTTTCAAAATACGATGTTCAAATGAAAACCTTTAGGATTCCGATTTTTATAAAAAAACTCAACTTCCTCCAAAACGTTTAGCAACAACTAAATTCCACCACTTCTCAAGGCAAACAATAAACATAAATCAGTAGCTATATCAACAAGGCATGATGTAGGCCTAAACTACCCGGACATTGGCATAATTAGTAGCTACGTAAGGACCCTCGTCACCTAGTGCGTACGTAGCCTGCACATATAGTCACATATCAATTAAATTCATCTATGGGGAAATTTTCCTCTTACAAGGTTAGAAAAGAGACTTACCTTGCTCCAAAGTTCCTTCTCCGACTCCCAAGACTTTCCAATAACTCGAACCGATGTTCAATGCTCCAAAACTAGTAAATAAATGTTCAAATTCATGAATATATACTCTAATACTCCTTATGATCCAATTTATATCAAATTCCATTTTCGTTTTAAAAGTCGATAAAATCACCCTCGGGCCCACGTGCCCGGATTCCGAAAATTTTCAAAGATAATCATTACCCATAACCTTGTGGACTCAAATGTATGATTTATTCCCAATTTCATACCCAAATTCGTGGTCAAAATCCAAAATACCAAATTCTAAGTTTTTTACCAAAACCCCCCACAATTTATACTAATTTTCATGTTTAAATCCTTATACAACCCATGTATTTAACTTATAATGAGTGAGAACCACTTACCTTGACATTGATGATGAAGAATGAGCTCCAAACTCGATCCAAGACCGGCTCTCATGGGAGAAAATGAAGTGAAAATGAGCCAAGCCCTCGTTTTTAAAGAACACACTGCCCAGCCCCGACCTTCGCACTTACGGTACACTGGCCGCACCTGCGAAAGTCCATCACAGGTGCGGTTACCCCAAGCTAGGCGAAATCCGCTTCTGCGATCACTCATGCGTTTCTGAGCCTTCGCACGTGTGGCGCTCACCTCGCATCTGCGGGCTCGCAGATGCAAAAATACCCTCGCATTTGCGGCCATTCCAGCTTTGTCCAAAGTCGCTTTTGCAAACCCATAGCCGCACCTGCGGGCTCACACCTACGTCCTTTTCAACGCAGGTGCGATTACACGAGATACCAGCAGCCTTAGCCTTTCTCAAATTCCAATATCGATCTGTTAACCACTCAGAATCCACCTGAGGATCCCGGGACCCCGTCCAATCACACCAACTAGTTCCAAAATATAATGAGGACCTGCTAGAGGCCTCAAAGCACATCAAACAAAGCTAATACCACAAATTGCACTCCAATTCAAGCTTTATGAACTTTATAACTTCAAACTTTCTTATTCGATGCCGAAACCGATCAAATCACACCCGATTGCCCTCGAATTTTGCATACAAGTCACATTTGACATTACGAACCTACTCCAACTTCCAAAATTGGAATCCGACCCCTATATAGAAAAGTCCACTTCCGATTAAACTTCTCAAAAACCTTCAAATGTCTAACTTTCGCCAAATGATCCCGAAATGACCCACAGACCTCCAAATTCATATCTGGACGCGCTCCCAATACCAGAATCACTATACGGAGCTATTCCCAAACTCAGAATCCCAAGTAGACATCGATAACATTGAAATGCACCTCAACCCAAATTAATGAATTTCTTCCAAAATGCCAACTTCCACAATAGACGTTGAAACGCTCTCGGGTCATCCAAAACCCGATCCGAACATACGGCCAAGTCCGAAATCATCATACGAACCTGCTGGAACCTTCAAATCCCGATTCCATGGTCGTTTACTCAAAAATCCAACCTTAGTCATTTCTTCCAACTTAAAGCTTTCGAAACGAGAATTCACTTTCCAAATCAACTCCAAAACTCCCGGAATTCAATTCCGACCATGCGTACAAGTCAATACCTGAAGTGAAGCTGCGCATGGCCTCAAACTGCTGAACGATGCGCTAGAGCTCAAAACGACCAGTGGGGTCGTTACAAGCACATTATGAAATTCCAGCATCTTATGCTGGAAATTCATATATATAAAAAATTGAACATCATCATATAATGTTGTAATTTTTCCAGAATTTTAAGGGTTTTTGTTCAGATTTTATCTTTACATAAAAAATGGCTAAATTTCGATTAATTTTGAAATTGTGACCATTATTCAATTACTAGTTGTAAATCTAGCTATTTCTGATTTTCCCCCTACTTACTGGCCACCTTTGGGCCATGTCGGACTTCAAAAAGTAGCCACTATCCTATAAAAAAAAGGAAGAGAATATATCATATAAATTCATATTTGGAGGTGTAATTTTTACCATTTCTGCTATTTTTAGTTTATTTTTAGAGTTTGATGTAGCTTTTGTTATTTTTTTATCTCTTTTTGGCGTATGGTATAGTTTTTGTATTGTAGTTTGTGAGATTTGACGGGACAATCCTTGTATGGTTACTTTTTTTTTGCCAGAGTGTCAATACAATCTAACAATCAAGTCTATTAAATATTTGATGGAGACTAAAGGTGCTCATATTTATCAAAAGTAAGGACCAACCTGGTCAGGAGTATATTGAACGGATCACTTTGAACCTACCCCAAAGATAAGGGACCATTTTGTCATTTGTTTTGTTGTCCGGCTGCCTGGTATTTAATATTGTTCCCATTTTACAATTTTTTTTGCAAAAAAATGCTTCATTTTGTTGTTCTATAGATACGACACACTTGACCTTTTTATCCTTCAACTCTTTAACTACTTATTTTCCAACTATTCGTTCTTCCACTGTGCTGATAATTTTTTTTAATGCTTCCTCTTAGCTGTAGCCTGTAGGTTTTTCCTTTGTCCCTTGTAGGCCTAAGACTAAGTGTAGTGAAAGGTTTGTTTGTTACAATGAATTGAAGGTTGTTTCAGAGAGCTGTTAGTTTTCAAAGATGTTGAACATACAACTAGGAAATATTACTCTAAACTTATTATTTTAATAGCGGTGGTGTCCAGGTCAGTTTACGCGCCCTTGACTAATTCCACTGGCCCACCATCAATAGGTACTAGGTAACTCTAAACTTATTTAAAAACTCAAGTTTGTCTCAACAATATAACCTCTCCCTTTAAAAACGGTTATTATGTCGACTTAACACAGGAATATCAAGAGAGGATCCACCTCCAGATTACAGACTCTTGATATGATGCTTTTGGAATGGACATTTGTTCACTTAGATTTCATTCTTAGGAAATAAAAGACTGGTCTGTAGTCCAGATATGCTTGTGAAACGCACTCCTTGAGTATATCTTTTAAGTCACTGAAAACTTCACCAACAGATAGAAGTTTTTATTTCTGAATATCTATGGCAAATTAGGGAATAATCAAGACAAGGGCCCAACCTGGTAGGACAAGTTACATGAAGCCGAAAAACTGCTGCATTTAAACCTTAATCTATAAAATGTGATGAAAGCTAGTCAACTATCAAGCTGGAGGTTGTAGCCCCCTATCAAGCTGGGGCAGCGGACATTGCCTCCGTTTCTTCAGCTGCAAAAGGAATTGGCTTGGTTGGGGCAGGCAACCGCCCAATGCTGTCTACCTTCTCCTTCAGTTTTGGTGGAGGCCTTGCCGGTCTTGGAAGCAACCTGCCCTTTTTCTCGAACCACTCGGGCTTCAGTAGTGCTCGCAACCCTAGTTTGTTGTAATGCACTCTCCTAACAGTCCCACCTGCTGCTTCCACTGCTGCTTTAGCTCTAGCAGTCACCCTTGAGACCTGTTATCAACAGTTGACGTGTCATATGAGTACAATGTGGTAACAAACATCCATGCTCCTTTTATGACAAATATGCTGCATATTCTAAAAAAGAAAAACTGATATTGTTAAAGGAAAGAAGGATCATGCCAACCATATGCTAGCCCCGCTGCATAAGTAATAATTTACTGTGTACGTGGCGCCCTATATCAATCAAAAAGCTTATTGATATTAATTGAAGGGACCCTTTAGAAGGAATATTAGCGACCGCGAAATTAAAAGCTATATTCAGTTGCTTCAGCTCCTTAACAACAGCCCCCATTTTATCTCCACACCTGACATGCCATATGGGATCTTGACTCCAGGAGAACATTTTCAGTTATAGGCTGTTTTTTTCTTCTTCTTTTTGATGAAATCTTTTTCAGTTAAAGGCAGGCTGTCACTGTTCCCTCACCTTCCAACATCTCTTGAAACTGGAAAACTATCTGGATAATCAAAGCTCCCTAACAAGGTCAAAATTCAGTGTTGTCAAAGGCGCGCTTAAGCCCTAAAACGAGGCTCAAAACATATTGACCGCTTCGCCTCGCTTTGCGGGCGCTTCAATGTCGCATCAAGGCTCTAAGGCATACTTTCCTTGCCCATGAGTGTAATCCTGAAAATGCGACACTGAACAATTGATATTTCACTTTATCGTTATTTTTTCAACTTTTTTTGTTCATATATTTGTTATTCATGCTTATAATTATTGATCTTGGACTACATACACATATTTTTACGTTTTCCTCCAATAGCGCCTTTTTTCATTAAAGCCCACGCTTTATTTGCCCTTTGCGCTTGAAGCCCCAACGGGCCTTAATGCTTTTTTGCGCTTTTCACTTTTGATAACACTGGGTCAAATGCTTTATCTGGATAGCGGCTAATGGCAAGTGCCTCATTCTTGACAACCTTCAAAAGAGAGGCCTACACGTTTGCAGTAGATGCATTCTCTGTAAAGAAGATGCAGAGGAATCAACCACTTGTTCTTACATTGCAGGGTCTCTAGCCAATGTCAGTTTTTTCCATCATGGGCTTGAACTGTGCATGCCTAGCTCTCTTCTGGATCAGAGAGGACGAATAGCTAAGTCCTCCCTTCCCATGTGGAACACTATTCCTGCAGCTATCTGCTCGGTAATTTGGAAGGAAAGGAACGCTAGAATTTCTGAAGACAAGAATGACAATATACTTTAGCTAAAAAAGAATTGTATATTCTTGCTTAGTGTTTGGTGCAGCATGGCTATGGCACATGTGTTAGAGCCTGAAGCCGTGCTTTATTTTCCCTTTGCCTTACATTCTTTGTAATGTTCTACAGCTTTTACTTGTATTTCTTTTCCAGCATTTGCTGACGTATTTCAATATACACTACCTTATCCAAAAAAAATAAAGACGTTTAGCAGAGCTAGCATTCCAGGAGAATCTAGATTTAGTCGATTCATAACTAGTTCATAACTCATAACTATCTCTGTAAGGCAAGGGTATAGCTCCTACGGAAGCTTTGGGACGCAGTCATAATAAATGGCTGTAGAAGTCCAAATCATATGGCAATTTAAATGCAAACCATGTAGTAAGTTATTATAATCAAATAAACTTTATACCAAGTGTTACAATAAATTTAATGTTTACAGGGGAAGACAAGATAGCAGAAAAAATTATAAACAAACTAAGAATCAAAATGCTATATTGTAGAAGTCTCTGCTGAACATTACCTCTAGATGGATGGGCCATTGAATATGTTCAGCTCCACGTCCCATCAACCTGACTCCATCTCCTATTTGCTTCCCTATTGCCGCGGAATCCTATTGCCAGAAGAAGTTGATTTTATGAAACAATGCTAAAAGCTTAAGCAATTTCATGCTATATAGTTGCATCAGAAAAACCTTTAGAGTTTTCATTGTGATTAACTCTGACGAATCAATCTTCCCTGCATTTATCAGCTTTGCAATCTTTCCCAAACCAACTGGCTGCACAAAGAACAAGAAATCAGAAACTAACCGGCAAAGTTACCCGAGTTTTAGCACCATAAGTGGTGTTGATTCCAACAAAGTTTTAGAGCGATAAAGTGTTATTAGCATCCAAACAACTAATCACATGTTTGTACACAATGGCAAAGTTCCTAGTAACCCAATGTCATATCCCTTTTCCAGACAGATAGTTGGATGGAATCTTTTTGAAAAGTATAGTTGGATGGTATCTGTAAAACACATACAATTTATTGGGTAGAAGTTGAACAATTTTTGTCAACTTTTTCTGTCATTATCATAGTCCTATGGATGCTATAGGTTTCTGATTATGTCCGTTCTAACTTTTTTCCACCCATGTATGCCTCTTCTTTACACCTTTCTTCATCATTGAGTTCTTATTTGCCAATTATAAAAAGAATGTGGGTGCAGAGGAGGGGTTTCCTAGTCTATGCTTCAATCTTATAAAAAGAATAAACGCAGAGCTTGCCACACTGGAATGACAATAAGACTGCCAGGCAACTCCGCAACTAATTTTATAAGTAATAAGACAGTTAGGTAACTTGATGCTTAGGCAAACAAACAATGATTTTAGAGAAAAACGAGAGAGGTTCTTTTGTAACTTCCTCATTCAGGATTGACAACCTCAAACTTAGGGGGTCAATACACACAGGTATGTAATTTTACCTGCCACAATAACAGTATAAAATCACCAAATAGCCATAGATCTTCTACATCATATGCTAAACTTCAACTTCATTATATTTATCAATATTGGAAGCACAAATATGAACATCACCGGTGCTTGTGCTGGTTGACAGAATAGGTTACAGAGAAAATAACAGAAAACAAAGGGTGTGTTTGGTACGAAGGAAAATATTTTCCGGAAAATGTTTTCCAATTTTCCCATGTTTGGTTGGCTTAAATATTTTGGAATTCCTTGTCAACTCATTTTCCTCCAATTGGAGGAAAATGTATTCTCTGTCAAGACAAGGGAAAACATTTTCCAAAACTCTTTCTCAAGCTTCCACACCCTATTCCTTACCTTCCCTAACCCATCCCACACCCACCCACCTAACCCCACCCCATGCCCTCTCTCCAAAAAGGTTCCCACAACAGTTTTTTTTAAAACTTTTTTTATAATTTTCAAATTTTTGTTTTATTTTTTTTCTGCAACCCCCACTCCCGCACATTTTTTTTTTACTTTTTTTGTAATTTTCAAATTTCTGATTTTTTTTCTGCAACCCCCCCCCCCCCCCCCCCCCCCCCCCCACCCACCCACTCACCCCCGAGGAAAAATATTTTATATATATATATATTCAGTGTTTAACTTTTTTCATCTTACGGTTTGCAGGTTCAAAATTTTACACGTTCCAAAGTTATGAGTTCAGAGGTTTATGTGTTTCAAAGTTTACGGGTTTAGAAATTATAAAGTTTACGAGTTCAAAATTTTGCGGTTTCGAAAGTTTTGCAGTTCAGGAGTTTATGAAATTTGTGGGTTCGGAAGGTTGTTGGTTCGAAAGTTTATGGCTTCATGTTTATTGTATCAAAATTATTTATGAATACTCTTGAGAAAATATTTTCCTTGATTTGCGTACCAAACACCAAAAAATGAATAAAATTACTACTTATTTTCCAAGAAAACATTTTCTTGGAAAACATTTTCCTTTATACCAAACACACCCAAAGAGTACAAAGCAAACAAATAGACACACTGAACAATGTTCCTGGAACGTTAATGATGGAAGTACAACTTAGGTTTTAGAGGTGAAATGTAAACCATGCACTTCTTTTGAGATTACGCTAATGGTAAAATATAATAGCAAGGTGTTCTATCTGTGTTGATAAAGCTGAACAGTTCTGCATTGAAATAACCACGTATTAGCACATACTAAACTGATATCACTTAGTGCACTTCAGCAAACAGATGTCATTTATATCACTGGAGGTTTGGAGACAAGTTTGGAGACAGAAGTCTGAGGATTTCAGGTGGAGCAAGACTAAAACAGAATACACGTAGTGCAAGTTCAGTGACGTAACTTATGAAGTGGACGTGAAAGTGGGGCTTGATACACAAGTCATTTCGAGGAGAGGAAGTTTCAAGTATCTTGTGTCGATAATCCAAGGTAATAGGGAGATTGATGATGATGTCACACATCGCATTAGGGCGGGGTGGATGAAATGGAGGCTCGCATCCAGAGTCTTGTGTGATAAGAATGTACTGCCAGTACTTAAAGGTAAGTTCTATAAAGTGTTTGTTAGGAGGAGTGTTGGCCACTCAAGCGTTTGCATATCCAGAAGTTGAAAGTAATGAAAATGAGGATACTGAGATGGATATGTGGTCATACTAGGGGACATAAGATCGGGAATGAAGATATTCAGGACAAGGTGGGAGTGGCCACCGTGGTGGACAAGCGGGAAGCAAGGTGGAGATGGTTCGGGTATGTAAAGAGGAGATGTCCAGATATCCAGTGAGAAGGCGTGAGAGGTTAGCCATGGTGGGTCTGAGGAAAGGTAGAGGAAGGCCAAAAAAGTATCGGGGAGAGGTGATAAGACATGACATGGCGCATCAACAGTTTACCGAGGACATGACCCTCGATAGGAAGGAGTGGAGGTCGAGACCTAGAATAAAAGGGTAGTAGGTAGTCGCGCGTTTATCCTTTTCTTAATGGCACTATCAATAGTATTCTCTTACTTTTTTATACTTAGATCTTTATTACCACCGGTTGTTTCTTTTGCTTCAACTTTCTTATTATCTTACTATTGTTGGTCCTGCTTCGTGTTACTGCTTCTTTTCCATAGTTTCTCCACTACTATATTTCTTTTCTCTAATGTTGTGACTATGCTTTTCCTGAGCCGAAGATCTATCGGAAACAGTGTCATCTCTACCTTCACAAGATAGACTACGTAATACTACCCTCCCCAAATCTTACTTGTGGGATCATACTTGGTTTGTTGTTATTGTTGAATTCTTCAACATGATAAAGCAACTTACCACTTGTAGTTTTCCACTCAAAAGGGTAGATATGAACAGAAGTTAACATTTTTCTATATCAATATAAAAGTTGCATATAATGGTAAAAAAAAGGAGCATATACAGACTACAGGTGATGTGTGGTTTTAATCTTTCAATTTATACAGTACCAAGAGTATCCTCCATCTGACTCTGGTGCTTTTAACAACGAAAAGCACAAAAAAGCGACAAGGTCAGGAAGTGAATCACATGCTTCTTCAAACTAAAGTTGCAAAATTACAAAAAACATAAATTTTTTATCAAAACATGAGTTAAGCTTAAATGGAGAAACAAGGATTCATATAGCCGACGCAACTTGCTTGGGACTTAGGCATAGTAGTAGTTGTTATTCTTGTAAAAGATAGCTATCAAACATATACAAATTTAGTACTGTGATAATAAAATTGCAATTAAAATAACTAATTTCAACATCCAATGTAGAATAATGCTGATATTAAATCACCTCCTCAAAATTGACATTAAAAGAACAGATTGCTATCCGTTGGATCACTTTGATAGTGCTTGTTTGAAGCACATATTTCTCTGAAACACATGGCTTCACCTATGTGTACCCCTTGCCTTGCATCGCTTCAACGCTTTAAGCGACGAAGCGACGGGTTTTAGTAACACTATAAATATCTCAACTTCAAAGTAGCAACTGGATTGGGAATTCAAGGAACATGCCATTCTTTGTCATGGAATGCAAGTAGGAGATTGGGCATCACAAAGAATTGAGACCTGATTATGGTGGTTGGTGTTCTCTGTCTATGTAAAGTTGTTCGAGTGGTTTTGAAAATGTTACTCCTTATCCAATGAGGCAGAATAAATCACTACTTGAAACACTTAAATGGCAGGATGGGAGAAGTTAACCATCTAGTTACTCAATCAGAAGCAGGAAGTAAACCAGATAGCATAGGACTTTCTAATTCTACATGAGGCCGTGGTTATCATACACTTCGTAAGAGCATGTTTGGTAGATGCTTCTTGTTTTCATTTCAAAGGAAAAGAAAAAAAGAAGGCATCTTTGGTTCTTCTTATGTGGTTATCATAAGGAACGTCCTTCTGATCACATTCCTCAAGCAAAATAAAGTAAAATCATAACACCGACTATACTACACTGTTAATAAATTCCACAAACCCCACAACAAAAATGCCAAAAGTGGACCCAGTAACCAGTGGCGGATGTACATGGGTGCTTGAGCACCCATTACTTTTAACCGGATTTAGTAAATTTGTATAGACAATTATAAAAATAGTTAGATAAATATAGAGTGAGCACCCATAACTAAACTCCTTTTTTTCTTTCTTTCGGATTTTTTATCGGCGAGCATCCATCACTTTAAAATTCTGAATCCGCCACTGCCAGTAACAAATCCACGAAATAGCTAATTTAGTAAAATCTTCCCAGAAACCGCACACCAGTTAGCAATTTTTACATACATCACTAGTTTTGAAGGAGACGTGTTATTAAATTTTACATTCACAAGTTATACAGTATTCGCATTCATTCCCATCAAAACAACTTCTCCTACTCAACAAATACTAAATATCTCATGTTTCAGCATTGCTATTGCCAATATTTATGTAAGTCAAAAAACAACTGCCGACTAGCGAGGGAACAGTTGTGAGAGCAACTCTAGGAATTAATTTTTTTTTTGAAAAGCCAGTTATATCCGAGAAGTTAGAATGAAATCAATGGCTAAGATTGAAGCTGGCCTAGCAAACCAATTCCACCAAAATTTTCCATGTGGATGAACTTGAAATGTTTCTATAGAACCTAAATGTCTTAATTAACAAATTACTGAGTATTGAAACAAAACGAAATCAAACAAAACAATATAGATGATTCGTATAACGGACCCCAACTAATTTAGGACTAAAGGAAAGTTGATTGACTGGAAACTACCTGAAATGTGAGACTGAACGGGTTCTTAAACCCACGTTTAGGCAAACGGCGACGAAGCGGGGTCTGTCCACCTTCAAAACCAAACTTATGGGTCCCTCTAGCCTTCTGACCCTTATGTCCTCGACCCGCTGTCTTCCCTTTACCCGACCCGATACCTCTTCCTTTCCGGGTCTTCTGCTTCCTAGCGCCCTTGTTATCCTGCAAATCATTTAAGCTCAGAAGACTGTAGGCTCTCCTCATACCCTGATAATGCTGAAACTGTCGCCCCAATGATCCATTTGGAGCAATGCTGGAGATGGGGTGTTGAGAAAATTCCAAAGATTGAAACTTTAGGGAAGATGTGAATATGGGTTGGGGAATCTTGATCGGTTTGTTGTAGATTTGACCATTTTGGAGTGAAGATGATAGTATTGAAGTGATTCTCCTTCTCAACATTTCTTTTACTTCTGTGGTTTATGTGTGAGCATAGATGGTAGTGAAAGTTTGGGACTTTGCTTGAAAGCTTGAGTTTTGATGTGTAGGGTTTTAATGGGGGTTAAATTGCTGTTTTTGTTTTTGGTTGAACTGGCTATTGTGAGGGTTTAGGGAAGATGGGAAGTTTAAACGACATCGTATTGCTTCCTAGCAGTGGATTTTCTAGGGCACTTTCTCTTCTATCCCTTTTTTGTAAACTCACGATTAAGGAAAAAAATTAAAACAATTCCCTTTTTTATTAATTACACACACATAAGAATTTGCACAAATATGAAAAAAGAAAGTGGAGAATTTTTTTTGGTGAAAGTACTGTACTATATACACTAAGTTTTAGAAAATTATTTTGAAAAGATGATGCTATAATAAACGATTAGTTAAATGTAATAGGTTAAGATTTTTTTTGTTGTCAATAACGACTAGTGTGTACAATCCTTTACACCTTGTTTGGATGGTTGTTGCCTATTGTATTGTGTTGTTCCTTTAAATATGATGTTTGTTTTGATTGTTATTTAAATTTTATTGTATCGTATCGTTAAATCCGTCGTTACGCAACGACAAAATATGTCACTTTATGTAACGATCGATTTGGTGTGGTTGCGTCTTTATCTTGTCTTTTTCTCTCATCTCACCCTTCATTATTATTAAATCATTTTATTTTATCATTTACTTTACCTTTTTATATAATAAATTTATCCCATATCATAATTATTTTTTATAATATTACAAGTTTATTCTTTATATTGCTGGTGCGTGATATCATGAAATGTGTAACAACCATCCAAAGATTGTTGCAATGTACTGGTTAGATACTAGAGATTGTTTCAGTCTATTGCAAAGGTTTTAACTATTGAGTGATTAATGCTTGGATTGTATTCAATTCCAAAATTAGTAGTTTGGTTTAGTGACAAAGCATCTAGTTAGCCATCAAAATATTGTCTCTACAATGACTAAATATCATTGTTTAATGCATAATCTGTGTGAGATTTTCCCTTGATACTTGAGGCCAAAATGCAAAAGATGTACAAATAATCTCACGTAGAGATGGTAAAATGGTTAAAAAATAGTTATCTACCCATATTAGGATAATGAACAATTTTAAAAC
Organism: Nicotiana undulata; assembly: GCA_005239495.1. Lineage (NCBI taxonomy): Eukaryota > Viridiplantae > Streptophyta > Magnoliopsida > Solanales > Solanaceae > Nicotiana > Nicotiana undulata. Next base: position 47,585 of record ML249287.1, read on the forward strand.
ATGTCGAATATGGATAAAGAACCATATTATCCACTTAGAAAATGGTTAACCAAATGAATAACTAATATGTTTAACTTTTACATTTGTAAAGTCTCAAATAGAAGTTTGGAAGACAAGGAATTCTCTCATAAGTGATCATATTTAAGAAGCCATAAACCCGTTCTTATCCGTCTCAAATACGGGTCGGGTCGAATAATTTATCCATTTTTAAAATTACCCATTTTGACCCACTTATATCCGACCCGCCCGTTTGCCACCCCTAATCTCATGCTAGCAAATCATTTTAGCAATTTGAGCTTAATAAGAGGATGGAAATCTTTCAATATGATTTTTTTGATAAATAATGTTGACAATAGTAAGAAGAAAATTCTTGTAATATATGAACATAAAGACCCGTATGCAATTATCGGTTATTTCAAGTATTGTATAAGAAAATTTTACGAGGCCAAAGGTTTAGAAAAGGAAAACATGAATTAACCTAAACAGTCCCACTTAAACTAAAATAACGGACCAACGTTTAATATATGTATAATCCATATATAATATGTGTATAATATTATTCAATTAATATATGATACATATACACCAATTAAAGTAAATTTAACTGGCTATTTATGTAAGGATCCTGAAAAAGAATTGGAGGTAGGGGATCTTACATAAATAGCCGATCAAATTTACAATTTACTTTTTAATCGATATATATAGATCTTACATAAATTATATACATACTATAATCGTGTATAATCGGCTAAAAAAGTAAACTGTAAATTTGATCGGCTAGAAAAAATAAACTGTAAATTTAATCGGCTATTTGTGTAAGAATATCGTGAAGTTATCTTTTTGGATTTGGACCAGTTTGTTTGGGCGGATATTTACGCTCTTTGATGCATGGATTAGATTTAGACATTAGGTTGGAATCGGGACACATTGACCAATAGATACTTTTAGGACTACTATTTAAACAATAGTCATCATTTACAAAGTATTTAAACTTTAGTCAAACATATTGTTTCGTCTTACTTCTCCATCTGCTCAAATTTGGATTTGAGTGGATGCAGAGAAGGATTGTTTAGTCTGGATAATTTCAACAAAATAAAATTAGGTTTTCCAACAAAATCTTGTTAATTAATCATAACTAACTGATCACGCTCAACTGTGTCTATTAAAAGATTAAGCGGGCGTTGCAAATATAATTCGGGGTATTATGCCCAGAGTCGAATCCCACAGGGAATTAACGTATCAATTGTTGTCTTTAGAGTACTAGATTCTTAATAGTCAACTTTCTCAAACTTTATGAATATCACTTTGTTTTGTTTATACTACTACAGTTGAATAAAATTAATAACTAAAGCTTTAACGAACAATACTGTTTAAACAATGATGATATAGGTCTAAGGTTATGGTTTCACCCGTTGTTGATTTCCCTTATTGTATATTTCCTATAGGTTTGGCTTAGTTATCTCTATCAATCATGAACCCTCCAGTTATCATAAATCTCTCTCAAGTAATTATGATAATTTACTAGACGCACTTTCTCAAGTTACGCTAGCTAGATTTCAATACAGTTCACTTTAGATTGCACCCGAGGTATCGTTATCTCTAATCCAGTCTCTAAACCCTCGGTTATGACTCTCGTCTATACTCCGGGAGTGGTGTTGTTAGAGCAACTACCTAAATATGCACTCTCTCTCAAGTAGATACATACTAAATAGGAACAACTAATTGAGGGCCCTTCAATCAACTACAACAAGAACGTAGTTGAAAAAATAGAGATTGAAAACCAAACAAAACTATAATATTATACCAACAAGTTCATCCCCAACGGGTTCCACCAACAACCTTAGAATAAAGAAATTAGTTACTCATGCTCAATAATAACAAAAACCCAAAATAATTCATAATACTCCAAAATAATGATGAAACGAAGAAGAAAATAAAACTCTAATTGTTGATTGTCTTCCCACAATGAGTTTGCCTCCTACTTGAGCCTAAAAATAGAGATATCCCCCTCTTGGGCGGATTCACAATGTATATATAGGGTTTTGGCACATAAATCCCGTGTTTTGTACTTAAGTCCTTCAAGTTCCAGATTTTCCAGCATTCGCCCGCGGTCGCGGTCGGCTTCAGTGAATTATTTAACTGCTGACTTCCACCGCGGTCGCGGTGGACAGTGCTTTAGCCACATTTCAGCTCTTTACTTGTGCAATTTAACGGGTTCTCTTTGATTGGCCTCAAACTTCCTTAATTGACTCCAAATTGCTCCAAAGTTCTCTTCTGATATAATATATCCTGCAAAGCACGAAAAACACTAATCAGAGCATTTTGTTATCAATATTTACATTAAAAACATCATAAAGTGTGGTTCATTAGCGGCGAAACTGTAGTCTAATTCACCTATTATCACTAACATTATTGTTATAAAAGAAAATTAATTTTATGACAAAATGATTATTTGATCATACAAAACTATGGACTATTGGTTTGTTTAAATTGAAGAAACGGTTTGGACCGAAAATAATATATAGTTGAATTATCTTCCTTCTTTTTATTGTTGTAAATATTGTTTAATTTGAACTACTACTTTTGTTTACCTCGAAAATATGAGTAACAATTAGATTTGTTTCTGTGGTTTTAAAGATACGTGATCTAGTTTAATACCGATTAATAAACGAGGAGTATAAGGTATAAGTGAAAGGAATAAGTGCACCAAATAGTGTTACTTAAGTAGTATCGACCTCGAGCTCAGTGACCTCGAGATGAATTGAGAACAATAAAGCAAGAAGAATAATAAAGTTTAAAGGACAATTTTGATGAACAGTGAGCGAAAAGTAGAGTGTATATTATTTACCAATGATTAGATGATGTTTACAAATTAATGGGGTGCCCTTTATATATGAGAAAAAAATCCTAAATAAGGTACATTTCTATTTACAGTAAAGAATCTTATTGGGACATCTGTGTAACCACCTAGTACGAATTTGTACTAATTCGTACAAATCTATTACGGAATTTGCACCATGATTTTGGAGACGTGGTGAGAATCTTGTCCTTCTGTAACAAGCTTATAACGGCACTATCTAGGCATCAGTCGTATTCTGCTCCGATGCTTCTCGAGCACTTAGGCCTCCGAGCCTCTTATTCTGCCTTCGAGCCAGAGCTTGGTCTTTATCGAACTTCAACCCTCGATGCGACCTCTCGAGTCTACAAAATCAGGGGCATAATATTTTGATAATATACAGATAGTCCCTGCGTTTCTTAGAATGAAATGATAAGGAACGATTTGATTCTCGACCCTTCTATGCCCCAACCATGATGCCAGTCTTGTGACGTCAGCAACTGGTGTGATTGAAAGGTTGCGTCATCACAATTTCCCAAGGCCACTAATTGAAAGCGTCTAATGGTTAGTCATTTGGCTTCCCCAACACGCTTCGGTGACCTCTATAAATACTCCAATTTATCACTTTTGCAAACTTTACTTCCCAAAGCAATCTTAAAATTCCATTAGCTTCTTCAATCCTTCTCTCAACTTGTTCTTATTCCATCCTTAACTTCTTCTTTCTTTCTGAATTTCTCAACAACAATGGCCAAAACTTCTACCGTTCCTCAAAAAGAGAAAGCCTCTTCGTCACCACGGCAGTCCAAAAGTAAAGGGGTGGTGCCACCTCGCATCGAAGAGTGCATCAGGGGCCGTGCAAAACATCTTTCGATTTCAAAATCGACAAACTTGCTTCAGTCCCGGGTCGATGTAAACCTATGTCTCGACATATCAGTTTGATAACCCAAGTCGAACTCAAGCAGGCAAAAGCAGATTGCAAATGGGAGAATAATGATGTGGTGATCCCTTCTCCTGAAGAGGACGTTACTACTCATAAAGCAGGGTACCTGAGCGTGTATACCTATCCATTCACATTGGGTCCCGTAGATCCTTCCCTGGACCCCATAGACCCTGTCATTCTCGATTTTTGCCAGCAGTACCAAGTGACGCTTGGCCAAATTTACCCTTCCTTCTGGCGAATTGTCAATCTGATTAGGTACTTCTCTAGCAAGGTCGAGGGGATGTCTTTTACCCTCGACCATCTGATCATACTACGAGGTGGCCTGATAAAGATGCAACACCGGCCCTCGAAGTCTTCTTCTCCAGCATCGATGAGGATAAGGACCGAGGATGGATGAGTTTTTTCGTCGGAATCAGGACCTCCGACCTAATTCCTGCTGAGAGGATGCCATTCCTCGAGGAATGGAACATGAAACGTAAGTACAAGTTTATCGATGGTGATTTACTACTCCGATGTTCATGCTCTTTCTCGAACTAATTTTTTTATAATGATGCAGCTGTCGCTTGGTTTCCTGGTGCAGTTCCGGACCTTCCGGGTTGGGTTCGGAAACTGGCCTCTACTTCTTCATACGCCAAATGTTGCTGGCGTGATTTGGCCAAAGGCCGGTGGGAGGCCAAAAATCATGGTGGGTGCTTTTGTGTCGCAAGTCTCGGGCTGAGATTGCCCGATGTGAAGCTGAGTTCAAGAAGCTCGAGGTAGAGATGGATAGCCTTAAGGCTCTCTATGCCAAAAAAGAGGGGGAGATAAGCAATCTCCGAGCCGAGTTGGCGAAGGCCCATCAACAATAACCTTAGCTGCCCGAATAAGTAATATAGCTTTTGAGGGTCTACTATGTTTTTACTTGGTTTGGTGACTAACACTTCAATTTTGCAGTTTTAGTAGAGGGGCGATTTGGTGGAGGAGCTTTGAGAAGAAGTCAAGATGAAAGAGGCCGAGACCCAGGGGTGGAGACAACATATGGACCGTCTCTCCTCAGAGAAAGATACTCTTCGAGAATAGCTGACCTCGATTGAGAACTAGCTTCAAATTACAAAGGAGGAAAACTCGGCCTGGAGCCGCAAAATTGAGGAGCTTCGAGCTAAATCGGCCTCTGAGCATGCTAAAGCCAAATCTGAGGCAGAGGCATTTGTGTCCTCGTACCGAGATGACGTCGTTGCTGCTAACACTCGGTCACAGGAGATCTCAGCTGCGACCGACATTAAGTTATCATGTTCCCTCAACCATGCTAGACGGGAGTCCCGGAGAAAAACTCTCGAGGAGGTGCATGCTCGAGGCTTCGATCTCTCAGCCGATATTAAAAGGCAAAAGCCTTGGAGGAAGAGGCCGCTGCCTTGATCTCCGACGATGAGGGTTCCGCTAGTGGCTCCGAGAGCAGGGAAGATGAAGATGAAGTTCCCGAGGAAGAGGAGTCTCCTGAAGATAAAGCTCCCAATGATGTGGTTCCTGGGGATGTTGTTTCCGAGGATGTAGCCCCGAAATAGATTAGGTTCTTTTTCTTTCTTTACTTTTGTTTAAGGGCCCTTGTGGGTGTTGTAAATATATTTTGTAAACATCTTTTATGAATATAAAGAACCTCTTTGCTTCATCTTCGATTTGTGTTGAATTCTGTTTTGTCTTTATTTGTGGAAGAAATTTGATGTTACAATTCTAATGATCAGTCCGAGTATTGATCTGGACTCAGAATATCATAAACACTTAGGTTTTTTGTTTGATAAATGAGCGATTTTTATAATAGAATACCTCTTAAGGTTTATTCCTCGGTCTAATCTTTAAGTCGGTTTGACGCGAGCGTGGGGACTCTTGAGTCCGAGCTGAGTGAGAGCAAGGTCTCGAACTCCATATGCTTTGGCCCTTATGCTCTTAAATATTAGCTCTTAGGATCTTTTAGGTCGGCCCTTAGGCTCTTTAGGTAGGGCCAATTCGGCCTCTAAAGCGACTATAATTTTTCCCTCTTTTCGGCTAAAAGACTTAGTGAAAATTTTGGTATGCCTTAGCATGTGTTTTCTAAACCCATTAGGTTTTTCGAAGGTTCGATCGATTGGAACCTCGTTTGTAGTTTCTTGTGTAACGATAATTTACTACCTCTTGAGGTATTTCTCGAAGGCTGATGTTGTCGAAACCTCTAAATTATTCGAGGGATGGTTTTATCAAAGCCTTTATCTTTTTCTTTTGTCGAGGGTAGCCTGATTTACCGGTTTTTCAAAGTGCTAAAAAGCCTTTAATTTTATGGCGAAAGTCGAACGTCTCCGAGCCGCATTATTCCGGCCTCAGCCTTTTCATATTGTGAGCACCCAATTTTTGCCCCACATGAAAATTACTCCTAAAAATAATCAAAAAATAATTCTAATGAATTTTAGGAATTTATCTTTATTTAGTTTCATTTCATGTATGTTTAATATTTTGAAGTCATAAAAATCATAAAAATGTTCGAATCTTGATTTCATAGCATTAGATTTTAAATTCCATTGCTAGGATTTAATTACATTGTTAAATGCATCTTCTAAAAATCAAAAACTGCATTCTTAGATTAATTAATTAGTTAGTTGCGTTAGTCCATCATTAGGTAAAATAAATAAATAGGCCAGCAAGAAAATGGGATTTAAATTAAAATTTGAGCCTAAAGTGGCTAAAAGAATGTGATAAGAGGGGTGTCCAAATTGGGCCAAAATCAGTGGCCCAGTATCTCAAATTACGCCCCAAACCCGCCGGTCCAGAACCGCGACCCGCCTGCCCGACCCATTTTCCCTCACCTATTAAAACAAACATTAAACCCAGACCTAAATGAGAAAAAAGACCCCTCCCCCCAATCCCAGGCGTCGTTCCCTCCCCTGTATTCTTCCTCACCATCTCAACATACAGACTAGAGACCTGAATTAGGAAATCTTTCTCCCCCCTTAAGCGCCGTTTTCCCATCTTTCTTCCTCGCTCACTCTCAGCAGAGAAACAAAAACACACACTCATTCTGCACTTTTCAGAAAATTCACTCATACTCTCATTTCATCTCTTACCACACGGAATACACAGACTCTTACGCAAAATCCCTCAATCTCTTTCATATACAGAAAAATCTAGACTTCAACTTCTGATTTTCAGATTTAAAAATAAACCAAAAACTCCCACAAACAAAAGAAAAATAATTTTAAAAAACGATTCAGGGGCTGCTTCTAATTTCATGTGACTGCTGATCATTTTCCTCGATTTTCAAAGTTGTTTGAATCAAAATTTCTAGCTGTACTCTGTTGTGATCATCTTGCTATAGCTGGACTTCGTTCCTAGGAGTTCTAGATCTTCATTTGGTCATTGTTCTGCAATTGGTTCTGCCTTTAGCTCCGAATTGTGGTTGTTTTCTGTTGGATTCCGGCGCCGAAATTTTTGCTTTGTTGACCTCTGTGTTCATCGGTTTATTTTTATATCAATGGAGTTTTCGTTTATCCCAGGTTCATATTCTTCTCCTCATTCTGTTACAATATTGAAGCATGAATGAATGAATTGATGCTTGTTCATAAGTTGTTTTGTTTCTTTGGATAGTTTATTGTAATTACTAGCATCCTATTTTAATTTGTTTATTTCATTTACATCTAACCTAACTAAGCATTTTTTTAAAAGTGAATAAATATGAAAATTATCACTTATCATTTGTGGTAATGAAAAGTAGTTATGTATGAATTTTGGGGATTAAACCAAAAGTTACCAAGGTTTGGGTTTAGAATAATACTAATGTTTCGAATCGTGATATTTGCTTTTCTTTGTTTACTGTTAATTCCATACGAAACTTTTAGTGTTCATTTATTTTTCATTATGTGTCATACTATCTTGTTTCATGTTAGATAGTAGTTTTCTTTGTATTTATCACTGTTGTTATCGTCTGTTTGGTTAAATTGAACTAACAGATGATATACATGGGTTTTGGCTGATTTGTAAAGATAAATTAGTAATGAGAGAAATTTCACTTCATTAAATTAGACCTTGCTCATATGTAAAGTGGGGTTCGGGCCCAAAATGTTTGTGAGGCCCAACATCAAATAAGCTCACTCTTATTTAGAGCTTCAAATATAAATGAACTTCTCAGTGATAACAATGCCTAAGTATTACATCTGTTCCACAATAATATCCATACACTCATGTCTTACAATAATCACAAACTTAGTCTTAGAATACCTTGAACAAACCTATACTTTGTAGTCCAAAATACCTTTTAGATTAATACTACAAATAATTTAGGAAGAGACAAGGAACTTATGAAAAATAATAGCTTTGCTTCAAATAAACAATTAAATCATTGTGGACCATAGTCATGATTACGTAATCTACAATCGGGTTCGCAACTCATGCTACTCGACCACAACTTCAAACTATAATAAAAATCAACACGTTGTAAATTGCGGGTGCATTTCATGTGGCGTGTTTACGATGTGTACGAAAAAGGCAAGTGCACGCTATCATGACTTGTTTCAGAATAATCCATAAATACTAAAAGCGGCTAAAAAGTAAAAAGGCTAAAATACACAATAGGTTAAAAATATATAAATAATCAGATAATTTAGGCCAGATATTAATGGTTAAGCGACCGTGCTAGAACCACGGAATTCAGGAGTGACTAACACCTTATCCCAGGTTAACAGAATTCCTTACCAGGATTTCTGGTTCGCAGGCATTTTAAACAGAGTCAAAATTTCCTCGATTTGGGATTTTAATAAATAAATAGTGTCCTGGAACACCGTAAAAAATCCGGGTGGCGACTCTGAAATAATAAAATAATCCCAAAATTGATTATGTCACTTAAATTGGAAAAACTCCCTTATCCCCACCCTTATCGGGAAAAAGGAGGTGTGACACATATGACCGTAGTCTTTAATATGGCGTAGCCTTTAATGTGGTCGTAGCCTTCGGGTATGTCTCTTGGACTTATTTCCCGATAACCTTTCGAACTTGTTCGAAAGGTTAGTCCCCGAGTATGGTGGACCTTGTTTTTATATCAAGGGGATGCCTCTTAGAGGTCTCATGAGTTCGAGTTTTCGATGATTCGGATGTGTTGACTGTGGGTGACAATCTCGAGTATTCGGGGTGCATGTGCGTTTTGGCTCTTGATCCATTTCTCATAGAATTATAAGTATGAAGCTCGTATAATAATAGACTTCTTTGAGACAAGTGTTTTGAAATAGCAAGAATGCTTCTTTGAATAATTAATACATGCATACATGTTTTGCCATCGAGGGCTCGACTATTCTACATGGACCCGGTCTATTTGACCGTTTGGCCCATTACAAAGTTCTCCTATCGAGGCCCTCTTTGGCACAAAGTGCAACCTCTGAGGGTGATTCCCCCAAGTATTCGAGGTTAATTGAAAAGAAGCCTTGAATACTTGTTGAATTCTCCTCAGCTAGCATATAAATGTTGCCTCGTTAAAAACCTTGTCGGAAAAACCCATTTGGGATAAAACCCGATCTAAGGGAAAAAGAGTGCAATGCATGCTTTAAAACCTAAGGTCTTCGAGTTGAAGGATGCCTTCGATCGAACACCTGCAAGGAGTTAGTCTTAAATATAAATGGAAAAAGGGAGAAGGTCATACCTTGGCAATAAAATCGTTTGAGTAGTGATATATTCCAATTGTTTGGTAGTTGCTCGCCTTCCATTGTGCTAAGTTTGTAAGATCCCTTCCCTATGACTTTGATGACTTGGTACGGTCCTTCGTTTGGGTCTCGAGTATTGAGGGTGACTTTCCTTAGAACTAAGTCCCCGACTCCGTAATGTCGAAGGTTCGCCTTTTTGTTATAATACCTCTCGATCCTTTGCTTCTGTGCAGCCATTCAAACTAGTGCGGCTTCGCGTTTTTCATCTAGTAGTTCGAGACAAGTGTTCATAGCCTCGCGGTTTGAATCCTCGGTAGTATGGTGAAACCTGACGCTAGGTTCCTCGACCTCGACCGAAATCAATGCTTCAAACCCATATACCAAAGAGAACGGGGGTTCCCCCGTGCTTGATTTTGACGTTGTTCGATATGCCCACAACACCTCGGGTAATACCTCTCTCCATTTCCCTTTAGCATCATTCAATCTCTTCTTCAAGTTTTGAATGGTAGTTTTGTTTGTGGATTCGGCTTGGCCATTTGCGCTTGGGTGATAGGGCGTTGATAGAATCCTTTTGATTTTATGGTCTTTGAGGACTTTGTTACTTTGCTGACGATAAACTGCTTCCCGTTGTCACATACTATTTCGGCGGGTATCCCGAACCGACACACGATGTGGTCCTATATGAAGTCAATGACTTCTTTTTCTCTTATTTTCTCGAAGGCCTGTTCTTCTACCCTTTTTGAAAAGTAGTCAGTCATAAACAAAATGAACTTAGCTTTACCTGGTGTCGTTGGTAGGGCGCCGACGATGTCCATCCCCTATTTCATGAATGGCCACGGGGATAGGACCGAATGGAGTTGTTCACCGGGATGATGGATCATCAGTGCGAACCTTTGACATTTTTTACACCTTCGAACGAGCTCCTTAGTATCTTTTTTCCATTCTATCCCAGTAATATCCATCTTTAATTACCTTACGAACAAAAGAGTCGGAGCCAGAAAGGTTCCCACAAGTGTCTTCGTGGATTTTTTGCAATACATAATCAGTGTCTCCTGGTCCTAAGCATACTTCCAGCGGTCCGTCGAAGGTTCTTCTGTACAATGTTCCATTTTCATCAAGCGAGAATCGAGCTGCTTTGTCTAGTAAGGCTCTCGATTCCTTTGGGTCCGAAGGGAGCTTTCCGTGCTTTAAGTATTCGGCATATTTATTCCTCCAATCCCACGTCAAACTTGTTGAATTAATCTCCGCATGGTCTTCCACGACCACTGACCTCAACAATTGGACAACAGTCCATGGGAAAATATCATCTTCCTCGGATGATGACCCCAAATTTGCAAGAGCGCCGACCTCACTGTTCTGCTCTCGAGGTACATGCTCCAGTGTCCATTCTTTGAAGCGGTTCAATGTTACTTGAATTTTGTCTAAGTACCTTAGCATTCTATCTTCTCGAACTTCGAAGATTCCGTTTACTTGGTTTACAACCAAAAGAGAGTCACACTTGGCCTCGATGACCTCTGCTCCCAGGCTTTTGGCTAGTTCAAGACCTGCAATCATGGCCTCGTACTTGGCCTCATTGTTAGTTAATCTAGAAGTTTTGATAGATTGTCTAATGATATTTCCCATAGGCGGTTTTAAAAAAATACTGAGCCCGAACCCTTTCACATTCGAGGCGCCGTCTGTGAAGAAGGTCCATACCCCCGAGGATGTACCCGTCTTAGTAGAAGTTCCTTTTCCACTTCGGGCACGAGGGAAGGTGCAAAATCTACCACGAAGTCTGCCAAAAGTTGAGACTTGATGGCCGTTCGGGGTTGATATTCTATATCGTACCCTCCAAGTTCGATGGCCCACTTGGCCAACCGGCTCGATAGCTCGGGCTTATGCAAAACGTTACGAAGTGGGTACGTAGTTAACACACATATGGGATGACACTGAAAGTATGGTTTTAACTTCCTAGATGCGCTTATTAGTGCAAATGTTAACTTTTCTAAATGTGGGTACCCGGTTTCAGCATCTCCTAAGGTTCGACTTACATAATAAACAGGAAATTGTGTACCTTGTTCTTCTCGAACCAGCACGCCACTTACCGCTACATCGGATACGACCAAGCATAAATAAAGTTTCTCGCCTTCCTTCGAAGTGTGAAGTAGGGGTGGGCTCGACAAGTACCATTTTAATTCCTCCAACGCTTGCTGACATTCCAGAGTCCATGCGAAGTCATTCTTATTTTTGAGTAGGGAGAAGAATGGGTGGCTCCGATCCGATGACCTCGAGATAAATCGGCCTAGAGCAGCTATCCGTCCAGTTAGCCATTGTACGGCCTTTACATTATCCACAACGGTGATTTGTTCAATAGCTTTAATTTTGCCGGGGTTAATCTCGATCCCCCTGTTCGATACCATGAATCCCAAGAACTTTCCCGAGCCAACTCCAAAAGCACATTTCTCGGGGTTGAGCTTCATGTTGTATTTTCTTAAGGTCTCGAATGTTGCCTGTAAATGAGAAAAATGGTCCTCTGCGCGCAGGGACTTAACTAGCATGTCATCAATATAAACTTCCATAGATTTGCCTATTTGTCGTTCGAACATCTTATTAACTGGGCGTTGGTATGTAGCCCCTACATTTTTTTAGCCCGAAGGGCATTACATTGTAGCAATATGTTCCATAATTCGTGATAAATGAAGTCTTTTCCTAGTCCTCCGAGTTCATTTGAATTTTATTGTACTCGGAGTAGGTATCGAGAAAAGTAAGAATCTCGTGGTCGGCCGTGGCGTCAATCAAACAATCGATGTTAGGCAGTGGGAAAGAGTCCTTAGGGCATCCCTTGTTTAAATCATTGTAGTCTACACATATTCTAAGTTTGTTTCCCTTTTTAGGGACTACTACTACATTAGCTAGCTATTCGGGGTATTTTACTTCCTTGATGGACCCTATTTTGAGAAGCTTGGTTACCTCGTCCTTTATGAATGCGTGCTTCACCTCGGATTAAGTCCTTCTCTTTTTCTCCACCGTTTTAAATCTAGGATTGACACTCAGTCAATGGGTGGTTATCTCCGGTGGGATCCCTGTCATATCTAAGTGGGACCAAGCAAAGCAATCAATGTTATTAATAAGGAATTGAATGAGTTTTTTCCTAAGTTCGGGGGTTATTCCCGTTCCCAGGTATACCTTCCGTTCTGGTAGATGCTTGATCAATATCACCTGCTCTAGTTCCTCAATCGTGAACTTCGTCGTTCTGATTCCTCGGGGGCGACAAAAGCTCGAGGGGCGAGGAAGTCCTCTTCTTCACCTTCGACCATTTGTTCCTCGGGCTCAATCGAGGATATGGACTGTGATTGCTATTTAGCTACCTGTTTGTCCTTGATGCTCGACTTTTCCGATGTAGAGTGCGTTGATACTGGTGTCAAGTCATGGACTGCAAACATCTCTTTTGCTGCATGTTGCTCTCTATACACCGTTTTTACGCCATCTTTTGTTGGGAACTTCATTATTTGATGAAGGGTTGACGGAACTGCCCTCATGCTATGGATCCACGGCCTTCCAAGCAAAGCATTATACCTCATGTCACCTTCGATGACATGAAACTTCGTGTCTTGTACAGTCCCGGCCACGTTCACCGGGAGGATGATTTCCCCCTTAATTGTTTCTCTTGCCATGTTGAAGCCATTCAAGACTCGAGATGCAGGTATGATTTGGTGAAGTAGCCCGAGATGCTCTACGACCCTCGACATGATTATGTTCGCCGAGCTACTTGGATCCACAAGAACACGTTTAACTTGAACTTTATTTAAAAGAATAGAAATTACTAGTGCATCGTTGTGCGGCTGAGATAAGCCCTCGATGTCTTCTTCATTGAATGTAAGGGTGTCCTCAGGCATGTAGTCCCGAGTCCGCTTCTCCCTTGTGATTGATACTTTGGTGCGTTTGAACACGGGTCCCTATGGGACGTCGAATCCGCCGATGATCATATGAATAACATGTTGAGGCTCCTCTGGTTCATTCTTACTATTGGTGTCTCTTTCCCTGAAATGGTTCTTGGCCCCGTCGCTAAGAAATTCTCGAAGATTCCCCTCATCGAATATTAGGCTACCTCATCTCTCAATTGTCTACAATCTTCGGTCCTGTACCCATGTGTACCGTGATACTTACACATCAGGTTGGGATTCCTCTGAGAAAGGTCAGTTTGTATGGGTTTAGGCCACCTGGTATCCCTAATCTTTTCAATGGCTAAAATGATACCCGAGGCACTAAAATTGTACTCTAATAATCGGGGTGCCTCCGCCGTTCCTGAGTGCCTATCGAACCCGGTCTTACTCATAATCCCCAAGAATTCTGTCCTCGATATACTCTTCGATCATTCCGAGGTACATTGCGCCTCGAACTGTTCCTTCGTTCTTCGACATATGGCTGATACCTATACTTGTTCGGTCTTGGATCCATGTCTGTGTCTCTCGATCTTTTGTTGCCAATATGCTTGGATAAATCGAACCCGAGGGGGCTCCCAACTAGTCATCCTCGACCCTGATCTTCGATTGATATCGGTTATGCACATCCGCCCAAGTCACGGCGAGGCACTCAATCAAGTTTTGTTTTAACTGTCTTGACGCTATCGAGCTCCGCTCATTTAGCCCCTGAGTGAAAGCTTGAACTGCCTAGTCATCGGAGACTGGTGGTAACTCTATTCGTTCCATTTGAAACCGGGATATGAACTCCCTTGACATCTCGTTGTTACTTTGTTTAATTTTGAACACATCCGATTTCCTTGTTGCGACTTTTATAGCTCCAACATGTGCTTTCACAAATGAATCCGCCAACATAGCGAATGAATCGATAGAGTTCTGGGGCAGGTTGTGGTACCAAATCATCGCCCCTTTGGACAAAGTTTCTCCAAATTTATTCAGTAGAACGGACTCGATTTCGTCGTCCTCCAAGTCGTTTCCCTTTATACCACAAGTATATGTAGTGATATGTTCGTTGGGATCAGTGGTCCCGTTGTATTTGGGTATGTACGGCATGCGAAACTTCTTTGGAATAGGCTTCGGGCCGCACTCGGGGGGAAAGGTTTTTGCACAAACTTTTTGGAATCCAGTCCTTTCAAAATCGGAGGCGCTCCCGGTATTTGGTCGACCCTCGAGTTGTACATTTTCACCTTTTTATCATTATCCTCGATCCTTTTTTCTCCCAACTCGATCCTTTTTGTGAGTTCTTCGAGCATTCTCATGATTGCGGGGTCAATCACTAATCCATTATTACTCGACCTCTCCGAGATTGGTTCAGCACGGTGAGTAGTTTCTGGTCCCACCACGCTCGGAGTCTTTTGTTGACTTTGCAATTGAGCGATAGCAATCTGTTGCGCTTGTAACATTTCGAAAATCACTTGGAGGCTGACTTCCCCATCTCCTCGACCTTGTGTTCTTTGGCCACCAGGTTGAACCTCTCCGCGTACGCTTCCCCCGACGTCAGTTCCCAAGTCGACGTTTAGAGAAATGTGTGAACCGACATCGACTGGGTTAGGAACTAGCACTACCCCAGGGTTAAGCGGTGATACACTGGCCCCTAAAGCTGCTGCATTATCATTTTTCCCATGGAATCCGAGACCGTCATTACCATGTACTGGTGTGCTTGCTGATGAGTTCGACATGTTTTAGCCTGAAAACAAAGAATCTTTGACAGAACAAGTGTGAAAAATAACGAGTGTTATAAAAAACCAGTACTAAAATAATCACTATCTTTAGCCCCACGGTGGGCGCCAAACTGTTTACCTCGAAAATACGAGTAACAATTAGATTTGTTTTGTGATTTTAAAGATATGTGATCTAGTTCAATACCGATTAATAAACAAGGAGTACAAGGTATAAATGAAAGGAATAAGTGAATCAAACCAGTGTTAACTAATATACATTTAATATGAAGAATTAATTTCTACTCCCTCCGTCTTAAATTATTTATCATAATGTCTAAAAATAGATATTTCAGTTACTTATCATTTTAGAAGTTTAAGATAAAATTAATTACTTTTTTCCATTTTATCTTTAGTAGTAATTATTCTTGAAGATGGAGATGGCACAAATAAAGTAATGTTTAATGAATAGAGATTATATCAAAGACATAAATAAGGGTAAATAGTCAAAGAAAAAATTCTAATTAATATTTTCTTTAAAGACACGTAAAAGAGAAATACGACAAATAATTTAAAATGGAGAAAATATTTGTTACTAATTAAGACTCAAGAATTTGTAATCAAGACTCGAAAGCCTTTAAATAGGTAGAAACATGATGAATTTTTGGTGTTATAAAACATTTATTTTAATAACAAAAACGTAACTCCAACCAAGCAAATAATTGGTCGATATCAAAAATCTCATCAATTCGTAAATGTTATAATTACGCGTTATTAGTACAAAAGTTGCAGTAATCAATAAACAAATTTAATCATACTTAATTACGTCTGGACAACATAAAGTAATATTGTTCTTAACCCCGGAAAAAGAGTTTCTTGATGTTTAGAATTTACTTTAATTGTTAATTTCCAAACAACACCACACTACTCTTTAAGTATAATATTATATTGAAATTGAAATATCATTATCTCGTAAACAAAAGATATCATATCTATCACGATTCACGTCTGTTATTAAACATAGTTTATTTTTGTTTTTAGTAAGTAGTGAGCAGACATTTATTTTTCTATTCCAATTAAATTGTGAGATGTGGGTTTTTTCTTGGAATAATATATTCTGAAAGTGCAGAAACACAATTGACTTTTTAAATCTTTATTCTTCTTAATATTTAGTTGAAACATGATGAATAATTCCTTAAAAAACCAATATTGCTCCTTAGGACTGGCTAAAACTATAAGTGGACTTGGCTTTTTTTTTTTTTTTTTTTTTNTTTGCTATAATAATTGATAGTGCAATTATATGTCTTTTTCTTTTGGTGATTTGTCTACTCAGATAACATCAATACAAGAGAAAATTCTTGTCCAATTCCTTTGCCCATTAATCTTGTCATTCCAACGTTAGATTCAGTTTGCTGCAATTTTAGTCTTTATTATGGATGGATCTCTCAAGATACTCTTTTGACTTTAGTTCTGCCCCTTCATTTTCACACAGTATTTAACCACGTTAATTAAGCACTTTCGTTTGTTTAATTAATTAATTTATCTTATCATGAAAATTATAATTAACTTGATCATCATTTTAATGCTACATCCGGACCCATAACTCCAGCCATTCCACCCACACCACCAACATAAGAAAATATAAAGAAATTGGGAACTGCAAAATGGAGAACTAGAAATAGTAGAAATTTTGGGGCATATATAGCTTTTAAATTATATTGTAACTATGAGGTAGGAATACTAACTAACATCAAATGAGTTAGTATTTCTTTTGAGTCATTTCATGTGTTGGTGTCTGATTGAGTACTGAATTTAAGGAAGACATCTAAAGCTTATGGTCTTAAATACGCATGGCTTTTCTGTGATTATAAAAATATATCATTAAAAGTAAAATAAATAACTTAAAGTTAAATTATTTCCAATATAAAAAGTATTATTATGAACAAACTAAAAAAATACATATAAAATGGAAAAAAAGTGAATACTTTCTTTCTGATTTTTATACTATAAGGGGATAGACAGTTAATTAAGATACATAGCAAATAACTCTGTCAGATTTCACTAATCCTTTGATCATTCTTAATGAATTTCCACATATCTTCATTCCTCATCCAGGAATTAATTTAAAAGTTAAACTACTACTTGTTAAATTTTATTCTCCTGATTTCCCTTTAAATATGTGTCCCAAATAAATAAAATATTGTACTCAGTTGTTTTCTGACTGGAAGACAAGAGCTTTACTAAAGAAATTCCATTTATATACAATTGATGATACAAAGGGCATTGGCCCATCACTATCTAGCTAATTTTCCTTAAAATGAATAAAACTAAAAAACAAGAAACAAGAAAACTACTAATTTTCTAACTAATTTTGGTTGTTAGATACCACACCTTCACGTTGGAGAGGTTCAATCCTTATAATAATTTCTTGGACTGGTACTGTTGATGAGGTATTGCTAACTAGTTGAGGGTTAGCAAATGACCTTGTAGTAGAAGAACTACCACCATTAACAATTTTTTGACAAGTTTCAATAAGGCAATGCCTACAAGTAGGGCAAGAAGAGTGTGAATTTAGCCATTTATCGATACATCGGACGTGGAAGCCATGGTTGCACTTAGGCAAAACCCTAATTTTTTCTCCAGCAACAAATTCAGATAAGCAAATGACACACTCGGAATCAAGCCCCGGATGTTTCAACTCAGTGGTGTAAGTTATAACGGGGAACATTTTCAGAGCTTTTTTTCTGATCCCGTTATTTGGTAGCTTTGTTGTTGAAGCGTTTGTATAGTTTGAGGATGAGTCTGACGCTGATACTAGGCTAGTGCATCTTAATGCACACCTTATAATTGAATTCAAGCCGAGTGAACAAATTAAAGCACATAAAAGTACTGATAGTACCATAACAACATGTGCATCAAATGTATTGCTTTCACCTTGTGGTAGATAAGTTGGTGCCATGGTGTTAATATTTTGGTGGTATTGTGGGGTGGCTGGTAGAAGTAGTACTCTTCTTGAGTAGTGGAAGTTTTCCATGAATTCTTGAATGAATAAAGGGGAAGTAGTTGCCATGGAAATTTGTTGTTGAATGAATAAAGTGGAAGTTTTCTTTGAATTTTTCCTTTGTTTGTTGGGGTTGAATGAATGAATGTTGTTGGCAGTTGCTTAGGACAAATTTATAGGGCAAAAGATGTAAAGTGTGGGTCGACTTTTTGGGTATTAATAATGAAAAAAATATTGAGCCATGTTTTTAATAATTAACAAGCTTTCCTCCTAAGCACTACAAACACAGGCCAATGGTTTATATAAATGGAGCCCGTTAACTTTTTAGGAATGTTAAGTTTTTTTTTTTTTTTTCAAAGTGACAAAGTTATAACAAGGATTAAAGCAAATTTGAACGTCTAAGTTGGAACTAGATCGTACTTTTTCTTGTTCCATTATGTGATAAAATTTCTATTTGTATTGCTGATTATTACTTACAACTTCCCGCTAATTTTGATACTTTTTGCAATTTTTTATTATTATTTTATAATATAGTACTCTTGTAGTCTGTAAACACCGAAATCTTACTTCAAATATATATCAAACCTATGATTACTTCTCTGTTTTTTGTTCATAAGTTATCTTGATGCTCTAGTGAATATTTACTGTTGCATAACCTTTTTTGTTTGTTAACAAAGAACCCGCAGCTGCTACTCTTTGAGTATGCACCGGATAAACTCCGCTCCTATGTAATAGTATGCATATATTGGAGATTAAACTGCGATAGACAAGTCATGTACGATGACGATAGAGGAAATATGAAAATAAATTTTGAACCCTACACCTTCCATTTAGAAAAACTCGATTGTCTCGAAAGGTAAAACTTTTGATTAATATTCTATGTTAGTAATTTTTGTCTTCCCAATTTGGATACTCCACCAAGACATTTGTGTCAGCTTAATGGGCTATCTACTCAAGATGGGTCCAGGCCACCTTCAACGCAGAGTACGCCGCCACCTGGATATTATAATGAACCGTATCTCCAAACAAAAGCAAATGCTCGTTTGGACCCATACATACAGCCCAAGAAGGGAGCAGGAAGCTTCTTGAATTTCCCCATGACATTTAAAATGCAAAATATTTCATCTCACTTTAGTATTTTATTCTTGAATGGCTTTTGATTAATTAATATACTAATGTAGAGGGATGGGTTCGACATGGTATGGCAGAGACTGTATGGGTCGAAATCTGACCATACAAAAAATCAGTACAAAAAGGAATGGCGAGGGGTCGATTAACTCGTGGTTGTATTCATAAGGCACCATAGCGACGAGCACCTCGGCCACGGTCGAGATCGAACCCTCAGTAAGCCTGTACGGCGAAGTATACGCCATGTCACTTAGGGAGATCGACCTAAAGTACAATTGGTAGATTAAGGTATCCTGGCTAAGGACCGTTGGGTAAATGGGAATGCCTAGTATATATACTAGGTGAGGGAATGAAGATGAAAGGGGGCAAAGAAAAAGACACACTCCTTCTCTCTCAGTAAAGAAGCATGGGAGAATCAATCCTGTAAACAAGGGAAGGTTTAGAACCTTGCCGTTGATCTTTGTAATCATCTAAATGGAATCAATAAAGATATGTCCAGTAGCCGTTAATGGTGAACCTTCTTATTCTTCTTTACTTTACATTATGGAGTAGTAGTGTCAAGAATGTATGCTCATCATGTACATTCGATCTCTTTTATAATCTTAATAAGCTCATGAGTTTAACTTTGCCCAATTTTTCCTACTTAATATTCTTTGATCTAGAGTGAATTATCTCTGGCTAGAATTTATCCTCTATTTCCTTATTAATTTGTTTTAAGAAAAGGTTCAACACTTTTTTGGTAAAACAAATTGACGCCGTCTGTGGGGATTTTCGAGCCAAAACCTTAGTTCCCTGTAGATCCAAACAGGGCCTTAGCTCTATCACTCACTCAGTGAAGTTTCATCCATTCATCACGAATGTCGACTTGTGAAGCCGGTCGGTAAACCCCCGAAACCACCAAACCAACCAAGGATAAATCCTCATGCGAAACCGGTGTTATGCTCGGTTTATACACAAGAACTACGCTGCTCCACAACAGCAACTCTGATGCATTGTGAGCATAAGCCCTCATAGTGAAACTGTGATTGTTGTATAACAAGCGCGTCTGTAATTCCTCTACCAGGTTAGCACCCAACACCCATGCGACGATGCTTGTTGTGTTATTTAGTGCTAAAATGCCCTTCGTCTGTGTTTGTGGTATGACTTACAATTCTGACATCTCCGAGCGCCGAGAATGAGACGAACTGGGACTCGAACTCGAGATCTTAGCGGGTGGAGTGGATCATCCACCTATGAGATGCCCGAGCTCAACCAATGACGAGACTGAGTGTGAAGCCGACATCAGGTCTAAACTAATACCAGAGCACAGACCAAGGTGAGCCTCCCTGCGGCGCGATTCCTTGTTTATTACCAAACGAGGAAACTCCCCAGGTCTAAAGAGCACAGCCGACAAGGGAAACGTGGTCGATCCCCCTCACTCATCAGCTAACCAACCGACCTAGGTAACGAATGATTCCTTATACTCCTAACCCGCTATCCATTTTTTTTTTATTAAAAAGAAGTGAAACAAAGAACATGATCATCCTCCCAAGTATGCGAATGAAGGTCGCCCGACATACCGGCTTTAAACTCCTCCCTACAGCAAACGACAAATTGGAAAAACCCCCAACACCGTACAATACCACAGATAACAGACAAACGGCTCAGAACGAGCCGACATCATTATGAAACAACCTCCATAAGCATGGGACTAGACGGTGAGCCCAAGAGACGTACAATCTCCCTAACACAGGTAGAACATTGAGTACGAAGAACTCGCCTATATGCTCGCCATGGCGATGCTATGCTAATTCAGATGACTAAATACAACGAATCACATCCAAACTTCGTTCGATTTAGTCGAGTCCCAGGATGCCCAGAAGCCTAAGTAATAAGTTCATCGCCCGTCCCGTCAACGGTCTCTCCGAGCCGAGCAATGAAGGGACTAGATGGGCTGGGACTCACCCCGACGCATACATAAATGACGCAGCAACGAGTGATATTCTCCAATGAAAGCAAAGCAGCATGCGACATTCTTACCACTCCACCAAACCCCCACATCGTCAAACGAAAGTACAATTCGACCTCGTTCGAGTTATCAAGTCAAAAGTTCAACCTCGCTCGATCTCATAACGGGTCACAATTCGACCTCGTTCGGATTAACACCCATGTAGCCCACATCCATCGCCAAGTGAAATTCGACCTCGCTCGAATCAAATAAAATTTGACCTCGGTCGAATCAAGTAAAATTCGACCTCACCCGAATAAAGTGAAATTCGACCTCGCTCGAATCAAGTGAAATTCGACCTCGCTCGAATCACGTAAAATTCGACCTCGCTCGAATCAAGTAAAATTCGACCTCGCTCGAATCAAATAAAATTCGACCTCGCTCGAATCAAGTAAAATTTGACCTCGCTTGAATCAAGTAAAATTCGACATCGCTCGAATCAAATGAAATTCGACCTCACTCGAATCAAGTGAAATTAGACCTCGCTCGCATCAAGTAAAATTCGACCTCGCTCGAATCAAGTAAAATTCGACCTCGCTCGAATCAAATAAAATTCGATCTCACTCAAATCAAGTAAAATTCTACCTCGCTCGAATCAATTAAAATTCTACCTCGCTCGAATCAATTAAATTCGACCTCGCTCAAATCAAGTTAAATTCGACCTCGCTCGAATCAAGTAAAATTCGACCTCGCTCGAATCAAGTAAAACTCGACCGCGTTCGAATCAAGTAAAATTTGACCGCGCTCGAATCAAGTAAGGTTCGACCTCACCCGAGTTCTCAATTGAAAGACAGAGACTCATCACGAGAAAATCCGAAGATCTTTTTCAAAAGAAAAAGGAAGAAGAGGAGAAATCCAGGGATATACAACTAAAGACAAACTGAATCTTATTCAAAAATTTACATACGCACAACATTTTACAAGAGGCCAAAACGCCCCCCCCCCC
>ML249287.1:69747-79942 GCA_005239495.1 Nicotiana undulata
CCCCCCCCCAAAAAAAACAACAACGAGCTAAACCAAAGAAAAGAACAAAAAAAAACTAAGTACGGAAGCTACAAAACTTCACTTGGCCTCGTCTCCACCATCGCCTCTTCCATTGTCATCATCAGAAGAGAGACCATCTTTGATCTCAACATTCCCACCATCCTCCGGTGACGAAGGGTCATAACCACATGCAAGACGAGCCTTGCGTGCTTTCGCACGAGCATCTTTGAAAACGACCTCAGGAACACTCCCTGCGCCCACAAGTCCTTATATATGTCTCGTTGGGCCTCAGCATGGACCCACATCTCATACAAAGGGCGAGGAACATCAACAAAGGCAGATTCTTGAGGGGGGAGGGGGTCCTGAGCCAACAACTGCGTCTTCTCGGCCTCGAGATCCACAATTTGCTGTCCCAAGTTCGAGGCATTCCGCTCGAGCACACCGATCCGCTCCTCGAGCCTCGCCTCCCTCAGTGCGGTTGTCACCCTCCCGGACTCCCGCTCAGACCTAAGGACGCGGATAGTATCTTCCAGCGCTGCTACCATCGCCAAGGCCGTCACTCAGACTCCCTCGGCACTCTCTAATTCGGCCACCTTCTCCGTCCACTATGTACTTAGATTGAAACTCTAGTGGCATTCTGCTCAAGCTCGGTTCGCAAAGACAACACCTTCGTCTGAAGGTCCTCACATTCCGCCGCAATTCGTTTGCCCGCCTCGAGCTCCTCCTCTTTAATCCTGAGCAACCCCTCGAGCTTGCTACATTTGTGGATAGACCGCACCAGATCCCCGTCCTTCTTCTCCAACTCCTTCATAAGGGATCGAGTATTACCACCCGCCCTAAGCTGCGCATGCATCTCATGACGCTTGTTGCGATACCGGAGATACTTCGTGGCCATCTTCAGAAAGATATCGGCCCGTGTCTCAGCTCCACGAGCACTTTCAATCTCCACCATATAAGTTTAAACAAAAAAAGGAAGAAGAATTAGTGAAAGCAAAGGGAACAAAACAAAGAAAGTAACGAAAGGAAACTCACCCTCAAGGCCATCTCAACAACACCGCGTGACAAATCGGCGTCGCTAATCTCCCGAAGAGACATTCTTTCTGCGGCGGAACACAGAAGGTCGAATTAGGGCACCAAGTCCACCGTGTCCTCCAACAGGTTAAAGTCCGATGGGATTTCGAGCACACGGGAATGGCCTCCCCCCCTCACATCGACCCTGCTAAAACCTTCCTCGAACATCCTTATATCATCAAGATCAATGTCAATGTTCGATTCATAATCATCTACCACTACGCCCTTCAACCTCACATTAGCCGAAGAGGGGGTATGGGCCTGCCGAGAGGTCGATGGACCGCTCAAAAAAATTGCGGCAGCCTTCGAGCCCTGCTCCCCTACCACGACAGCTTTATCCATGCCCGAAATGGGCATCGCCTCCACACCCAGGCTGGTATCACCGCCGGCTTCAGACACCGCCAAAACAGGATCACCCCCGAGGGCGCTTCAATCAAGAATGCCCCCTCCGTCATTATCCTTAGCCTCTTTGACGGGGCCCCTTCGCCATCATTATGAGAAGGTTCGTCCGTCGAACGAATCGAGGGGACGGGAGTGGAGTAGTCCTCGAACGACCAGGTTCGGATGAGGATGTGGTTTGCGAAATAGACGGGTTCTGGATGCCCTCATCCGCAGCCACCACCGGTGCGGGCCTGGCAGAAGAAGCCGGATGACGGAAAGAAAGAACATGAGCCCTCGCCCTTCTCGCCCCTCTCTGACCTGCCGAAGAGGAAAATTCAACCAAATGAAGATATAAGTAAAGAAGAATACGAAGCGAAAACAAAAGCAACTAAGGCCGAAACAGGACGACTCACCAGCGGAAGGTCTGCGCCCAAACCTCTCATGGAAGGGTGCCCATTCGCGAATCCCCAACGTACGGGTCAGAATCGAGCTCACCCACTAACGAATATTAGAAACTTGTGGATGAGGCAGTCTCTCAGCTGCAAAAACAAAAACATTCGACGACATCACTAAAGGGAGACGACCAACGACCATTTTGAAAAAAGAGAACAAAGAGAAAGGAAGACTTACGGGCAAAATTCCACATCTCGGGGAACCCAGCGGGGTTAGACACCACGTGCTCCGTGCGGACATAGAATAAGTTCTCCCAGAAGCAGCAGTTGGTCTTGTCGTCCATCTTCACCACCAGGCCCTTAGTGCCTCGGTGACGAAGATGTAGCATAGTGACCCTATGAAAATTGGGGACGAAGAGGTGAAGCATGTGTTGAAGAGAAACCCCTCGATCGTCCAGATTCGCATACTTGATGAGGATTAAGAAGAGTTTGTATATATACGGGGAGAGCTGAGACGGACACACCTCGTAGAAGTGGAAGAAATCCACCGCCAGAGAGGGGAGGGGAAGTGTATTTGATGACGAAAGTGTATGCATAGAACGCGCAGTATCCTGGGCGGTGTATATGCACAATGTCAGAACCCGCTGGAACGAGTTCGATATGCTCAGGGATTCTCCATTTGGCTTTGAATGCCGCGAGCGCCGCGACATCCATCGTAAGAAGAATAGGTTCAGGCTCATCCTCCGCAGGGCTATTGAAGTCAGTCCTTTCTTCCTTGGGCGGGGAACCACTTCATCCATCGTCACAAAACTCTCGTCCTCCACCAGACCCACTCCCTCTTCGAGTGGGGTATATCTTTTTCAGGCACCGGAGCACCAACGAATCCACCAGGGTTAGAAGAAGCACTAGCCATCGCTTTGGGTGATTGTACAGGTCAGGAGTGTAAGAAAGGAGGGTAACAACCACGTGGATTGTTGGTAGAAAAAGAAATACGAAGAACTGGGGGAGGAGAAAGAATAGCTTTTAAGATTTTCTTGTGAACGATTGGAGGACACTACATTCGAATGGGAATTTTTTCCCTATTATAGATATATGAATATGTCGGTTTGAAAAAATAGCGAAAGGGGCACGGAAAACGATGCAACGCACAAAGAACGTGTGCCATAATGACACCTGACAAATTTAATGTCATTTTGAACTGACACAATGGTCTGACGAAACACTCGAAACGTCACATCATCAACTCGCTATGAGGTGCTCCCTCATCGCCCAAAACGCTCAGATTTCTCATAGGTTCACGAATTGACGAGGTCCACCCATCGAGCTCGCCTAAAGACGA
Source organism: Nicotiana undulata (assembly GCA_005239495.1). Lineage (NCBI taxonomy): Eukaryota > Viridiplantae > Streptophyta > Magnoliopsida > Solanales > Solanaceae > Nicotiana > Nicotiana undulata. Next base: position 72,931 of record ML249287.1, read on the forward strand.
CCCCAATAGGCGGAGGGACTAACTGTATGGGTCAAAATCTAACCATACAAAAATCAATACAAAAAGGAACGGTGAGGGGTCGATTAAGCCATTGTTATATCGATAAGGCACCATAGCAACGAGCACCTCGGCCACGGTCGAGGTCGAACTTTCAGAAGGCATGTACAGTGAAGTACACGCCATGACACTTAGGGAGGTCGACCTAAAATGCAATTGTAGATTAGGGTATCCTGGCTAAGGACCGTTGGATAAATAGGAATGCCTAGTATATATACTAGGTGAGAGAATGAAGATAAATTGGGCAAAGAAAACGACACACTCCTTCTCTCTTAGTAAAGAAGCATGGGAGAATCAATCTTGTAAACAAGGGAAGGTTTAGAACTTTGCCGATGATCTTTGTAATCATCTATATAGAATCAAGAAAGATATGTCCAGTAGCCGTTAATGGTGAACCTTCATATTCTTTCATATTTTACATTATGGAGTAGTGGTGTCAAGAATGTATGCTTATCATGTACATTCGACCTATTTTATAATCTTAATATGTTCATGAGTTTAACTTTGCCCAAATTTTCCTACTTAATATTCTTTGATCTAGAGTGAATTATCTCTGGTTAGGATTTATCCTCTATTTCTTTACTAATTCGTTTTAAGAAAAGGTTCAACACTTTTTTGGTAAAACAAAGACGAATCAGAATTTCAATTTTATGGGTTCTGAATTTTAAAAGGACGACTTCATGTGTTAATAGTTGAATTTTAAATTTAATATGTATCCATATTTAATGAGTTTTTAATACAATATAGTGCTTGAGCAAAAGCTACTAGATTAGACCGAATCGTATATGGCGTAAACAGAGGCGGAGCCAAGATTTCAAGTTTATGTGTTCGGGATTCTAATCGTTTTAAGTTACTGGGTTCTAAATTAATAATTTATACATATTTAAAAGATTTTTTAAAGATAAATACAGAGTTCAAACCAAAACTACTGGATTCAGACGAATCCGCTCCCGACACTCTAGCTTCACACCTGGTTATGAAAGGGGGTGGGGGAGGGGAGCTTCACACTAGACAAAATAGTAATTTAACTATTCTCTATTATTTAGAAATTATCATTTAATTATTTTTCTAATATTTAATACTTAGAAATCAACTAAACATTATATATGGAATCCTTCCTTACTTAAAACAGGTAAGACAACATATTTGTAGAAAGAAAGAAACAGCCGAAAGAAATTAAAGTAGAAATTGAAGTTTCGCCTACTTTTAACTCTTTTTAGGTTATTCTTTGTAGTGACGTATAACCAATTATATTTTATATTTTATTATTTTAGTAAAAAAAATTGATCGATTAAACCTATTTTAGTAAATAGAAAACTACAAATAAAGTCTTGTGAACATAGAACTCCTAAGTTTTTCTTCTAATGTGATCCATTAGTACTCTTTTAATGTGAATATTTCAAGGGTATTTACAATCCACCTCAAATCTATCCTATATTAAAAGTACGAAGGTCCTTAGAGAAATGTCGTTCGGCCTTTTTACCTTCTAAAAATAAATTTCACATTGGATACAATTATAATCTAAATTACTTTTCTAATATTTAAAGCATATAAATCACCTAAAATATTAATTATTAAATATTTCCTTATTCAATAAGTATGAAAATCCTAATTTTTAGCTTTGACCATAACATGTTAATCAACTAACGTTTGTTGAAAACTTTCTACAACATATTGTTGTTGATTTAATAGTTATTTAATTATTATTTTAATATTTAAGAGCTTAAACGTAATTAAAATTTTGCTTATTAAAATTAATGAAAACTTTCTACAACATATTGTTTTTGATTTAATAGTTATTTAATTATTATTTTTATATTTAAGAGCTCAAATTAATAAAATTTTGCTTATTAAAATTAATGAAAACTTTCTACAACATACGGTTGTTGATTTAATAGTTATTTAATTATTATTTTAATATTAAAATAACTTAATATTTAAGAGGTCGAGGTAGGCCTAAGAAGTACTGAGGAGAGGTGATTAGACAGGACATGGCGCTGCTTCAGCTTAGTGAGGACATGACCCTTGATAGAAGGGTGTGGGGGTCGAGAATTAAGGTAGAAGATTAGTGGGCAGTTTTTAGTTGCTCACTGATAGTCTTAGTAGTACGCATGTCCCTTCATATTCTTAGATTTTTATTACGTTATGTGATTTTGTTCGCCTCAAGTATTGTATTCCCTGTTACTATTATTTGGTACTACTTATCCTTATGTCTCTATTTTTCTTTTCTCTTCCCTCTTTCTTCCTTTCTTGCTTTCCTCTTTTTCTTATTACCCTTCCTAAGCCAAGGGTCTATTGGAAACAACCTCTCTACCTGTTAGGTGGGGGTAAGGTCCGCGTACAGACTACCCTCCCCAGACCCCACCTGGTGAAACATACTGGGTTTTTTGTTTTTGTTGTTTTTGTTGTTGTTGTTGTTGTTGTTTTTGTTGTTGCTTATTAATTTATTTTCGTATTAAAAATATGTAGGAAGTAATAATATTTAGAGATTATTAAAATATCACTTTGTATAGGTTATGCACATAAATTATATACAAATAATTAAAAAAATAGATAAAAGAAGAATAAAAAGATTTAAGAAAGAAAAGGTACGTGTTCTTGAACAATAACGCAGTTAGTTTCACTATATAAAAATATACAAGACTACCGCAATAATAATCTTAATCAATATTATACTTTTAACTTTCAAAGGTTTTAAATGCACAAACAACAAGATAATTTACGTGAGATTCCTTAATTATTAACCCATAATATATTTAGCTAAATATAGGCCGGTTTATCAGCTGCCTTTCAATTGTAGATTCTCTTATTAGCTTGGTTTATTTCTTTTTTTTTAATGACTTTTTTTTTGTATATTATTGCACTTTAATTTTGTGTTATTTAAAGTTCGTAGATTATTAGTTGTTTACTTATATAAGTTGTATCGTTCAGGATTATTTACATTTCAAAGGTTATTGAATTGTGATACTGAAATTATAAAATTATAAACTTGGAACAAATCACAAGTTGAATTATCGATGATTTCGGACTTCTGAGATAATTTCTTTAATTATTGAGTTAGTTATACACAATCAATATTGATGATCATCTTTACAACTTGTTTGGATGGTTGTTACTCATTGTATTGTATTGTATTGCTATTTCGGACCAATATTTGTTGATTGTTATGTAAAATGGATTGTATTGTACTATTAAATCTATTGTTCTGGAGCAATGAAACGCCCTATTTTTTTTAAACAACCAAATTGATGTGGTGGGATTGTTTCATATATTTTTTTCCAACTATGCCCTTACTTATTTCAGCCATCGTTCTCACTCCGAGTTGTGATTCGTTCTTAGATTTGGAAGCCATTACAATAACGTCAGTAATCTGCAAATATCTATCACATGTTAGTTTTCAAACTTTTTTTTCTCTATTTAAGGCTCAATTATATATTTATTTCATATATTTTTATGTGTAATTCTTATAAATTTATTGTTTACAACAATTGAGGGTATTTTAGTAAACTTATCAGTTACAGTACAATACGATATAGTCAAATCAAACAACAAAAACGTTATTTACAATAGCATACGATACAATCTACCCAAACATTGTATCCATAAAACGATATAATATAATACAACACAGTACAATATAATACATTAACAATGATCCAAATAGAGTGTTAGGAACTTACACTTTTATTTTATAACTCAAAACTATGTTTTAAATAAATTTATACTGATTAAGACAGGATTTACGCGCGTCGCGCGTACCCTAAGACTAGTATCCTTAAAAAATTAAAGGCTAAAAATATCCTTACAACTTAAAGTGTACACGTACATTTGAAATGTACTAATTAAAATTATATTGTAATTTTAAATCTAAAAATACCGAAGTTAGTATATATCTGCCACAAAGTTTACAAAAGTATTTTTTATTACAGATATCTATAATTATTTATGAGTAAAACAAATATCTGTAGTTAAGTTTACAACTGACATGACTATTTTAAATTATAATTTACAATTATAATAAATAATATAATGTTTTTTTAACTTTTTGTTGTAAACATAAGCACAAACCCAATTTGATAGGTGAAACATAGACTTGATACTGAAATTTATGTATCGAAATAAGTAGTAATAAATTATCATATTTCTTATAAGAAATTTAAGGTAATTATAAGTTTTTATTCTATAAACTTAAGTACTGCACGCATGTTGATTCTTCTTCTTCTTTTTTTATCTTTTTTAAATAGAGTTCACACTAGACAAAATAATCATTTAATTATTTCTTAGTACTTAATTCTTTGAAGTTAACTAAAATTTTAGTTATTAAATTTTTCTTTATTTGAAGAACTAAACAGTGAATCTTAATATTTAGGATATCAAAATCAATTAAGTTTACCTTATACAATTCAAATAATTTGTTTATAAACTTTTTTCCTTATGATCTACGTACATATAAATTAGCAGTGTATGTTTATAAGAAGCATTTTAAAGCTCCATTCAATTTAGTATACTTTCCCACAAAATTATTTAAACTATTGTATACATCAATTTATATAATTATTTATTTGAAAATATTCTTATGTGATTAAGTATAGTTTATGTTTTTTGCTACCTATAACATTAACCCATTCTAACTATTTTAAAATCGTGAGTACTATGAAAAATATAAAACCCAAGTTTTAAAATAATACGGGACAGCTGTATGGAAAAATAATAAAAAAACATCAATGTACAGCTCACTCAAATTATAACTTAGTTATTTATTTAATATTTGAAATAATTAAATCAACTAAATTTTAGTTATTAAATAAATCATTATTTGAATTATGTGTGAAATCCTAATATTTAAAATTTATCAATCAAGATTTTACCTAGAATAAATTATTTACTTATTTGAAGTGTGTACCATAACTGTAATACCTTTTATGTTAATTATTTTTAAAAAATATTTTTAGAGCTTTAAAATCAACTAAAATTTATTTAATAAACTTTTGTATAATATTCGAAACTACACTCAATAATTATTTCGAGTTACAAACATCATCTATTCTAAATGTGTAGTATTTATCAATAATAAGAAAACACTTTAGTATAACTCAAAGACATTATTTAATACTACTTTGTTTTTTTAAAAGTTATTTACTTATAACACAAGGGAAGCACGCGCTAAGCGCGTAACCTAAGACTAATTTATATCTATCTATATATACTATATTAAAAGCACGAAACTCATTGACGAAATGTTGTTCGCCTTTTTTATCCTTTAAAATAGGTTTCACATTAGATAAAAGTGTAATTTAATTATTTTCCTAATATTCAAGACTAAATATTTAATTATTTTCCTAATATTTAGGAGTTCTTTGCATTCTTTTTTTCGAGAATAATAATTAAGAATTTGAATTCAACTATAATTCATTCAAAACGTGTAAGAAGGAAACCGTACATATCTTTGCTTAGAGAATATTTTGAAAACTTTGTTGCAGCTTATCAAACTGAAAAAGATAAATAAACTACACACTTAATTCCTCTTCCTTTTTTGAACCAAACTGTACGCCTTAGGATTTTTATGTTTTGCGCGTGTACACCAACTTGAGAATATAATTCCCCCGGGTCGTTCAATTTTCTCAAATTATCCTCCAAATGTTTAGCAATTTATAATTTAAATAATAAATATATGAAGTGCAGTTATAATTGTCTGATATAAATATATTTACGAAGAATAAAAAGTGAACTAAATGCTAAAACATCTAACACAAATTAAAAAAAAAGGTTATTTCTTCTCTATGTCCAAGTCTTGATAGACAAATTTACTTGGTACATTTACGTAAATAACAGGCATCCCATAAAATTAATCGAGATATGCACAAACTGATTTTGACACTTACACAAAAGTAAAAAAATAAAATCCTAAAATTCCTATCATAAAAAAAAAGGGAAAACAACTTTTTCAAGAAGGAATTGAAGGTTCTTCAATTGTTAAAATTCTAAACTAAATAAAAGAAAAAAGATAACTTTTCAAGAAGCAATGAAAGTTGTTTACACCTCCAAATTTGCTTTAAACATCAAATTCTCCCCTCGAACAATAGACATTATATCTATCAATTTAATGTTTAAACCTTTTGTTTTATACACAAAAATAGTTTTTAATATATCACTAATTGAGAATGGGATACACACGTAACTGTGCGTACCCTAACACTAGTAAGGCTAAATGTACCATTACATAAAAAGAATTTGAAATTATATTTATCTCATGTTTAGTTATAGCTATTAGCTCTAATTTCCTTTTAATTAGGAACATCTCTGTTGTACTATATTTTGTTATAACTACATAATTTATTGCAGCAGGCTGTACGAATATACTGAGAGATGGCAATTAATAGCTAGTCAAAATGTTTAGACCAATCAATAAATGTTGTGAATACCTAATTTTTGCATGCTTTTAATATTAGTATTTGGATGACTTTTAATTGTTTCTGTATTTTTATTTTGCATTTCTTTATTAAAAATACCAAAAAATATTTTTTACCTTTTACTTGTGTACATTAGTTGGCATCTTTAAATTATATATCCCAAATAGATTTTCTTTCTACTTATATAATTTTCTAGGATAAAATAAGATGATTAGGGGTTAAGGAGTTGGGCTATTGTATTTTAATTAAAATTGAGCCAAATTGGCCCAAAACTTGAGCCCAATTCGGCCATGCCCAGTCCATTAAGTGGTTGGCCAAGAAAGAATTCAAAACGACGTAGTTTCACCTCAAAACTACGTCGTTTCATTAAGTGAAAGTAAGACCAAATCTCATCCATCCATAGCCTTTTGATCCAACGGCCCTCATTCATTCTTCATCCCAAATATTTAAACCCCCCCAATACCCAAAATTTTGCCCCATTTCCCCATTACTTCTCCTCTTCTCCTTCTCTCTTCACTCTCTCTTCTCCCTCTCCCTATCTCTGC
>ML249288.1:0-29298 GCA_005239495.1 Nicotiana undulata
TCTTACATTTCTTGTTAATGGTTGCAAACATTAACTTATGCCATAATTTTAGCTTAGCTTGGAGAAGCGGGTTAGAAGTGGTAAGAGTAAATACCAAAGATTCGAGGCGTTAAACCTCGTTTAATAGAATCACTTAGGAATAATTTGGTTTTATTTGGCAAGACGTGATTCGGATTTATTGCAACTCTTTTACATTTGGAAAAATCATAAAGAGGAAATACTATCGTAGTATTGGAAAATCTAGGATAGTTATCTTAAGAATCATTTGCATATCAAGAACTTCCCATTAGAAATATATCATATTAATACCTACTTGCATTACACTCCATGAAAGGGGACACAACCTTGGTTATTCTACCCATACTAATTATAATCTAAATTAGCCTCCTTTGTGACTACTTTTTCTCTAAAATAGCAAACTATTAATCACCACTCTTTCTGTTCACTAACAGAATAGAATTTCGATTGGAGTTAAGCACCACACTAACATAGTAATATTTTCACACCTATTCCCTGTGGGATTCGACCCCAACCTTGTTGGGTTATTATATTTGACTTCGACCGCTTTACACTATTTTAGGAGTGTAATTTGAGCGTATCACCTGTTCAGCCCATTTTGGAAAGCTGCTACCGCCATTCCCTCCGATATATTTGGGAGAGTCATTCTAACACGGTTGAACCGGGCGAGAAAGTCCTTGAGTCCTTCGCCAGGTGACTGTTTAATGCCGAATATATCATTTACCCTCGCCTCTGCTTTCTTGGCCCCGGCATGGGAGGTGACGAACTTGTCATCCATTTCCTCAAATGTTTCTATGGATCGCGCAGGCAGTTGTGAGTACCACGTCAATGCTCCCTCGGTTAAGCTTTCGCCAATTTTTTCCAGCAATATAGATGATACTTGCTCTTTGGCGAGGTCGTTGCCTTTTACTGCAGTGATATAATGGGTGACGTGATCCTCAGGGTCCGTTGTGCTGTCATATGTTTTCAAGTATGGCGGCATCCTGAATGTTTTAGGTATAACATGCGGTGCGAACTCATCGTTGTACGGTTGTTCCACGAACCGGCCGGCGTCCCATTTGGTAAAAGCTTTGGGGCGCCTGACATCTTGTCTACCCTTTCTTGGTTCTCCTTCATTTGGTCGCAGAGCGCTTTATTCCTATTCTCTATCTCCTCCATTTTTCTTAGAATAACTGTGAGGGTGTTGTTACCTGCATCATTAGCGCTGTGGGTGATAGTTGTTACAGGAGAGGGGCGTGATGCTCATTGGTTGTTGTTGTGATGTCGACTCGTGCATCCTCCCTGCTTGCCCTTTGGGTAGGTTTGTCGAGTATGCTGGTCAGCGTACTCGTTAGCCATGCTTCTAGTAGCGTTTTCACTACTGGTGGTGCTTCTTCCATTGTGGACGTAGAGGCTCCTTTTCCATGTGAGGTGCTAACGCTGCCATGACGAAGGGTGAACCACTTTGTCTAGGGGAAGCGTTTGGTGTCACGTTCTCCTCGTCTATGCCATTAACCTCATTGATGGTGTTTAGAAGGTTAATAGTAAGGCATACCAATGCCTTCAGTCTTTCCTCTCCATTACCTGTCATGTTAGACTGTGTAAGTAGGAAAAAGAAATTTCTGTGTTTTGCTGTTGTTGTTTTTTATCTAAAAAAACTATGACTTTGACTAGAAAATTCCCCACAGACCACGCCAAATTGTTGACCAAAAAGTATGAAATTTTTTGTTGAACCAAATAAACAAGAAAGTGATGGGTAAATCCTAGTTAAATATACTAAGTTCTAGATCTAACACGTGCTTGTATAAGTAATGCAGAATAATGTTGAACTAATTTAATACAATTAATATTAAATGATGTTGTTATGAATGATTGGAGTAATAATGATGAGCAATAATTAAATGGCAATAAATGTAAATAGAGAGAATGATTCACCCAAATATTGAATAAGGTGGATGATTCTTCTCTTTGACAACGATGTAAGACCAATGGATATGAGAATATATGAGGTTTTCTCGGATCTGATGCGACAAAAGATGGAATAAACATCAAAATGAATCTTGTGAAAAGGTAATATTTTGTATTGTGTAACGGCCTGACCGTTCGTTTTGAGAATTTAAGCTTTGTTCAGTGGCGTAAGGTCTTGAACAGCTTCACACAGTGTATATCGACCTGTGTGCATGGTTGGTTTTAGTTACCGGATGATCCAGAGTCGATTTGGAGGAGAGATTTTAATTTTTGAAGCTTAAGCGGTGAGAGTAGACCGGAGGTTTGACTTTTGTGTAAATAGCCCCGGAAAGAGTTTTGGGTAATGTCAACATCTTTGTATGGTGATTTTTGACTTAGGCGCGCGTCCAGAATTGGTTTTGGAGGTCCGTAGACTAATTTGAAGTAATTCGGCGAAAGTTGGAAAATTTGAAGTTTGAAAAATGAAGAAGTTTGACCACAAATGACTTTTTGGGATATCGGGGTCGAAATGCGATTCTGAGAGTTAGAGTAGCTCCGGGATGTCAATTGGGACTTGTCTGCAAAATTCGACGTCATTCCGGGTTGAATTAATAGGTTTCTGCACGAGTTTAGAAGTTGAAGATCCGAAAGTTCATAAGTTCGATTTATGGTTTGATCCGTCGTTTCAACATTGTTTAATGTGATTTGAAATCTCGAGCGAGTCCTTGTTAGGTTATATGACTTGTTTGTGTGTTTAGACCGGGTCCCGGGGTCTTCAGGTGTGTTCCGGGTGGGCCACGAGCCAATTCCTCTCATTTTTGAACTGTTGCCTTCTGGTGTCCTTCTATGCAACCGCGAACAGCCTTTCGCGTTCTCGAAGTATTAATGCGGACTACCTCAAGATCCTTCACCGCGTTCGCGATTACCCTCCCGTGTTCGTGTAGACCCTGTTTCTTGTTCTTCGCGTTCATACTCTTTACACCGCATTTTCGAAGGGTCTTAGTGGACATCCTCGCTTTCCTCTTCGCGTTCGCGTAGGTTTATGTCCCTTCTTCTCCGTGTTTGCGAGCTCACTATCGTGTTCGCGATGAGCAACTGGGCAGCTTCATTTTTCTTCTTCGCGAACGCGATCCTTCCTCCACGTTCGCGATGCACAAATGCCTGGGCAGACAGAATATATTTCAAAATCGAGGGTTAGAAATTTTTTATTCATATCTTGACTTGTGGAGCTCGGTTTGGAACGATTCTTTGAGGGGTTTCCAGACAATTTGATTAGGTAAGTGTTCTTCAACTAGAATCTAACATATTCCATGATTTTATATTTATTTTCCTCATTTAATTTGTGTTTTGAGTTGAGGAGAATGTTGGTTTTGAAAGAAAATTTCTAAAATGAAACATCGTGATTTGAGGGACCAAATGGCATCGGAAATTGATAAATTTTCTATGGTTGAACTCGTATCGGGATGGGTATTCGGTTTTTGTAAAATTTGTTGGATTCCGAGGTGCGGGCTCGGGGGTCGACTTTTGGGTAGATTTTTAGATTTTTGTAAAGATCGAAACTTTATTATCTGGAATAGTTCCTTATAAGTTTTATGTGTGTTTTGAAGTTGTTCTAGTTGGTTTTGAGCCGTCCGGAGGCCTTTGTACCCGAGAAGTCCATTTTTGAGTGCCAAGTTGTTGTCTTTGAGGTAAGTATCTTGCCTAACCTTGTGTGGGGGAACTACCCCTTAGGATTTGAGTCTTCTATATTGATTGTAGCCCGTGTGGTGACGAGTGCGTACTCAGACTTATTTGTAGGAGGTTGGCCTTTTAGGGTTCTTAGGTCCTTATATTCCTAGTGTATGAATGTGTAATTGTTGTGACTGAGTTCCTGATTGCTAGTTTCATCTCTTCCTGCTTAAATTAGAATTACTTGCCTTTAGATTCCCTTTGTTGTTTATTTGATCTTAATTGACTTAACTAAATATTTTACCTCTTCTACTACCATGCCATATTTTTTTCCTTCATAAACTGCCTATTTAATTGAAATCAGTATTATCTCACCCTATAATTGTTTAGCATTAATTGGAGTTATTATTATCTTTTGCGGTTTGCCCTTACTTGAATTGTTGAAAAAACTCTCGTAATTGCTCAACCTTAAAAGGAATTTGGGTAACCTATATCTTAGCCGACTTGCCTTTACATGAAATTTATTTACTTGTGTTGGCTTCTTATTGTTGACTTGAATATTGTAGATTTGTTGTTACGTCTTGTTTCTCTCCAGTTAAGTTGTTTTCTTTACGCTTAGTATTTCTCTTCAGTGGTTATTCCTTGTGAATGAGTTCTACCGTTCTTGTGATTTAAGTTCTTGTATTGATTTGCTCGTCTTACATTGCATTTCTATCTTTTGTTGCTTTTGTACCTGTTGTGGAAATGTACAATGTCTTCTGTCGTGTTATAGTTGTTATCCTGGTTGGTTGCATTGCATATTTAAATTGGGAACTACAGACGTATTCTGGGAGATCCCCCCAGCACTGCATACTTACTTTTGGGGGACTACGGACGACGTATTCTGGGAGATCCCCCCAGCACTGCATATTTACTTTTGGGGACTACAGACGTATTCTGAGAGATCCCCCCTGTACTGCATGACTAATTCTGAACTAAGGGGTGGAATCCCGATAGATTATCTTGAAGGAACTATGTTCGAACGATATTATTTGAAAAGTATTTATCTTGAAGAAAACTCTGTTTGAAAGACATTTATTGAAAAAGTATATTTGAAAAGCATTTATCTCGAAGGAATTACGCTTGGAGATTTTCTTTCTGAAAAATATATTTATATTCGGAGGAAGTATATTTCCAAAGAATTTTTTCTACTTGAAATGATTATATTTTAAAAGCTTTCAATATAAACTTGCGGGTGAAAGTCTACACTCGAAGATTTGACCAAATATTTGGGGTTGTTGGCTAAGGCCTGATGTGGAAAACTATTGCAGTGCTGTATTACTACTTGTTCTTACCATATTGTGATTTCCGGTTGTCGGGTTGTGTTCCCGTCCATTCTTCTGTGTATTTTTATGATGTTCCGTTGTTATTTACTGTATTTCCTTCCGCTTTGTACTTGTTATGTATTTAATTATATTGTGTAGTCCTTAGATAGATGTCATGTTCTGTCATTCCTATATTTATGCCTGTTTAATTTATCGGACCAGTGGATGTCTTGACTAGTCCTCGTCACTACTTCACCGAGGTTAATCTTGATACTTACTGGGCACCGCTGTGGTGTGCTCATACTACTCTTCTGCACATTTTTGTGCAGATTTCAGGTTTCGCATAACCGGCCGATTGATTGTTAGCAGCGCGATTGCTGTTGTGGAGACTCGAGGTAAAACTGCATCAGCGTTCGCGGTTTCGGAGTCACCGTCTTATATCTTTGTTCATACACTATTGTACTTATTTCCGAACAGTGGTAATTAGAAAATTTTAGTGTAAAACTCTTTAAAGCTTATGACTTGTACTCGCCGGGTTTTTGGAAGATGTGCAATGTATAGAGAGTTATTTCAAAAGCATTTAAAAAGTTGTGATACTATGATTTACGTGTATTTAATGTTAAGCTTACCTAGTCCTTAAGACTATGTGCTGTCACGATACCCAACAGAGGGAAATTGGGTCATGACATATTGTCTCTCCAGAGTCAAGTTTTCATAAGAGTTCTTATCATAATGGATATTACATATCTTGTGCCCTATCTCTTCTATTATTCATATGGGATATTCCCAAAAAACCTTAAAAAAGTACTCCCTCCGGTTCACAATAAGTGACCAGTTTCCTTTTTTATTTTGGTTCAAAATAATGTCCAGTTATGTAATCAAGAAATTGTATCAACTAGACCCGGAGAACGAAATAGCTTGAAAAGTTAAGAGTTCTAGAAAGCTAGGAAAGTTGTTAGAATCTCCTTGTTCTAAATTTTTTCTTTTATTTGTATTCCAGACTCTAACATAGATCGTTAAGTGTTTGAAAGTCAACCATTACTATCTGTTTCGCTTCTTCTTTTCAAAGCATTGAATGCTTTGATTTGAAAATTCGTATACAGGAAGCTAATGCATTTAGCCTAAGATAAACTATGGTTTGGCCTACATTGCTCGAATTTTTAAAAAAAATCATCGCGACGAATGTAAAAATGTGGCATTTTGATGGACAAGTGAAAAGCTTCTATGTGACAACTTGCGAAGAGGATCATGTTAAAGCAAAACATAGTTGTTATTGAGTTAGTTGGCAGGAGAGATTTGATTCAAAAAGAATCATTGCTCTTTGGAAGTCTTTTAAGGAATTTGTCCACTAGGGTCACTATAAATACATGAAAATTGGCAATTGAGACCAGGACTTGGCAAAGTGAAAAATGGCATGATTGGGTTCACAGCCGTTGGCTCTAGGAATCATTTCTTTTTAGGGGAAAAAGAGCCAACTTAAAAGAAATATCTGCAAGCTGTATAGAAATGGACAGACAAGCATGTTTAGCTGGTTCAAACTGCACATATGTAAACGACATATCTTGCTGGTTTATGCTGGCAAACAATTAAGTGATTTTATTAGGTAAAAACATGTACTCCAATTAATCATAATTAATAGATATAAGTGTATTTAGTTATACACCTACTAAAGCAAGTCCGATGCACTAAGTAGGCGCACGGTTTTGCATTTCTACACCTATTGATTTAGTATAAAAAATGGTCCCAAAGAAAGGATTGAAAGGCCCACACAGCGCTCGATAACCATTGGGACAACGGTTTCCCTTAAAGACGTAGTCAAAAATCCCAAGTAATAGTATTAAGCGGGTGTTTGGTCATAAATTCTCAAATTTATTTTAAAAAATTTGATTTGGGTGAAGTTTGATTTGAAGATAAAAATTTGTTTAGACATCATTTTTCTAAACATATTTCATATTTAAAAAATAAATATGAAATGTGACTTCTACTCATGAGTTCTTAAAATTATCAAAAATATCAAACAAACAAACTTGCTAATCTGGACGGTCTTGTAATGTTATTTGACGAATTGTAGTAGCTAGTGCTTGCGTTATTAACAATTGATATTAAAATATCAGGTAACTAGTTGGTGGATTAGTTGGATAATAATAGATGGTGCGTTATTTTATAAAATACAAAAGCTTGGGTTAATTTTTGAAATTGTTAAGAAAAAAACTTGAAAAAAAACTTGTCAAAATCTATGACCCGACAGGGGCTTAGATTGACACCTCACACACGTCAAATCCCCATTTGCTTATCCCCGTAATCAACGTAATCAAGAATGATAGCTAGCAACGTGTATATTCTGATGCGTTGGATCCCACTAATAAGCATATAGGACTAGCCCCCACCCCCTCCCCCAAACAGCTCCTTTAAAAACGTTATCTCTTTGCATAGCTTCCCATTCTGCTCGACAACAATAGAAGGTTAAATTCTTGAAATTCTGTAGTGTCTTTTTCTCTGCAAGTTTTTTACAGGAAGAAGAAAATGGGTGGGTTTGAGAAGCAAGTGAAGGAGAGAGCAAAAGAATTGAAGACCCTTTTCAAGAAAGGAGTGAAGATTGTTGGAGAATCTTGCAAGAAGGGTTGGCACAAGGTCAGGCACATGAGGAGTTGAAAGCTTAATTAATAAGTGCTATTCTTTTGTAATTCATCTTTTCTGAAAAAAATATTTCTTTATTTCCTTTCCTTATCATTGAGATTTGAATGGTTTGTGGAATTTTGTTTTGGGAGAGAGCTGGTTACTATCTTTAAATTTCTTAGCTAATTTGGATTTTGAATTGTGTACAGTCTTTTGGTATTTTTGGTAGGGTTGTACTCCAATTTTCTTTTCATTGGTGCTCTTTCAAGTGTTTACTTGTTTTCTGTTCCTGGATCTAAATGTGACAACTTGTGAATGAAAAGATTTTAATCGTATGCTTACATAATTGGAAGAGGTAAATGCTTAGATGGCAATAAAAAGATTTGAACCGAAAAAAGAAAAAATTATCATTCCTAATGATCATTTATATTATATTTATCGTTCGTAACTATACTTTAATAAGTTTTAATGTACGAGGTTGATAGTGTCTACTATGATTTGTTTGACTTAATCAATCGAGTTTGTTAAATCATTCTTGAGCTAGATGGGAAGCAACAGAGCTATTGCCACCAAAACCAAGTATTTGCTGGAACTTTAGGTGGTATTTTGGAATAATTGGTTTCTGAAATAGTTTATGGATATATAACAACTGAAGTTCTAAGTATTAAAAAATGTTACAAAAGACCAAGTCAAAGCTGTTTAGCTAGAGAGCGTTGCACATTGTAACTAAGGTACAGTATTGGACTCCCACAACTTGGAAAACATTTTTTCTCTTTGCCCTTGTGATTTGTGAAAGAGAGAGAGATCATATTTAAGATGCTTGTTTTGTTTTCACAATTTTTTAGGTGTTGTAAAATATCGAAACTCTACATGACATTTTTAAAAAGAAAAACAAACAAACAATCAAGCAAGAAAAGAGTCAAAGACAAATAAAAGAGCTAACAGATTTATGCATAAAGAAGACGGGCTAATGGAGTCCGTTAACCTCGATAAAAAATCTGGATATATATATATATGCATATATGTTAAAAAATGATCATATATATTACCTGAAATACTTAAAAACAAAAGTCCGACAGTCTTCTCATGTGCCCGCCGCCTTCAAACCGCGCGGGTCCACCCCTATAAGAGCTAAGAGCAGCAGAGAAAATGCCCTCGCAGTTTAAACTTGTTGATGAGCATTGCATTTTTTTTTTGCAATGGGAAGAGGCTCTCTACCCAACTATAAATGCCTCCAAACTTACGCGTCTTTTGACAAAATCCCTGAATTACACATTTTTTCCAAGTTTTTCTTGTGATGTCATAATATAAATAAGAGAATTTGTCGCACCTCTATTGAAGATTAGAGATAAGCTCGAGCTCTAATGGCAGAAGTAGAATATTCTAGAAGAAAGCTCTCAATTTGTGGAAGATAGAAAACAGAATAATGGTCTAATTACATCCCTTTACATCTCTCTCTATATATAGCTCACTAATTCTACAAAGGAAGAAGAAGAAGCTAGAAGGAGAAAGGCAGTTAACTAACTCCTAACTAACCTTCCGTAAATTAGTTATAACTAACTAATTGACTCATGTGCCTCTCACGTGCCACTCTCTTCAATACTCCCCCTCAAGCTAAATGGTGCGAATAAATTGAGCATCCCTACCTTGTTCATTAGATATGCATGTTGTGATTTCCCCAAAGCTTTAGTAAACTAACCTGCTTCTTGGTCCTTTGACATTACATACCTAGTCTTTATGATTCCTTGATGTAGTTTTTCTCTAATGAAGTGTAGGTCTAATTCTATATGTTTCGTTCGCTCGTGAAATATAGGATTTGCAGCAATTTGAAATGCTGCTTTCTTTCGCAATTTAACTCGACTGGTAAATCAATCTCTGCACCCAATTCTCTACAAAGTCTAGTCAACCATAGAATTTCTGAAACACCAGCTACCATGCTTCTGTACTCAGCTTCTGCTGAGCTTCTCGATATTGTGCATTGTTTCTTTGATTTCCAAGATACCAAGGAATCCCCTAACTTCATCACATACCTTGTTATTGATCTTCTAGACACTGGACATGCTGCCCAGTCTGCATCACAAAAAGCAGTTAACTTGGTCGATTGATTTGAACTCATCAACAACTTATCTTCGTTGACAGGCGGAGCAGCTTGAGATGGCGAGGCTTGTGCTGCATCTTCATCGGGGACCTCAACTTCAGGTGATGAGAAATTCTGACTCTGC
Organism: Nicotiana undulata; assembly: GCA_005239495.1. Lineage (NCBI taxonomy): Eukaryota > Viridiplantae > Streptophyta > Magnoliopsida > Solanales > Solanaceae > Nicotiana > Nicotiana undulata. Next base: position 9,755 of record ML249288.1, read on the forward strand.
CGAGACTTTTCAATCGTTTCTTTGGCCTTGGCAATTTCAGCTTCTACGTCAAAATTCTATTGGTATCGACAACTGCTTTGTCCTCAAGAGCCTCGTAGTCTTTCTCCCATTGTTCAGCTTCGGCTCTTAGCTCATCTCTTTCAGCCACGACAGCATCATGAGAAGCCTGCAAAGGAGGAAGGGATCTTTCTAGAAACTGGACCTTATCTGAAGATTTACAGAGGTCTTCTTGGGTATGGGTAAGAAATTGTACGAGTTCACCAGAGTAAGACTCATTTTGATCCAACAAAGCCTTCAGGCTCCTAATCTCTTTGGTGGCATTGGATTGGTAAAAATAAGCTTCACATGTGTACTAATTATGATGACTCAGCAATCTATGTGGAGCAATGAAGACATGACAACTGGACGAGACTTTATGAAGAGGTATGAGACAAAGAGGAACGGGACACCATACCCACGAGGTAATCAGATACGGGAATCTCAAACAGATTGAGGAGATGAAGAGACACGGTCAGAATGAATCATGGCAGAATAGAGGACAGATTCGGAGATCTTCAATTAATGATCCAAACGCTACACAATCTTCATGAAACAATTACTATTAATCATTGTAACGCTACATTAATGCCATAATTTAGCCATCAATGCTCAATCATTGAAAAGAGTAGACGTTATATTAAGAAATTTCCTATAAAAGGGAGTAAAATATAACTTGTAAGGACACATTCGAACCATTATTGAAATATACTTACTTTTACGCATCATTACTGCTTTTTTACAAATCTATTTACAATTATTTCCATATTCTTTTGGTTATCAGAAACACGTGTTCTTATTAAAATAGCTTTGGCAGAGAATCTAATTCTTTGGTTAAACTATAACTACCCGACCAGTCGTTTTGAGAATTTAAACTCCGTTCGGTGACGTAAGGACATGAATAGCTCCACGTTGGTTATACCGACCTACGTGCATGGTTGGATTCAGTTACCGGATAATCCGGAGTCGAATTGGGAGGCAAATTTCAATTTTTGAAGCTTAAGTGATGGAAGTTGACCGGAGGTTTGACTTTTATGTAAACGGCCTCGGAATGAGTTTTGGTTAATGTCAACATCTTCGTATGATGATTTTTGACTTAGGCGTGCGTCCGGAATTGGTTTTGGAGGTCCACAGAGTGATTTGAGGTAATTCGGCGAAAGCTAGAAATTCGACGATTTCGGCCGATAGGTGAAATTTTGATATCGGACTCGGAATAGAATTCTGAGAGTGGCTGTAGGTCTATGGTGTTATTTATGACTTGTCTGCCAAATTTTAGGTCATTTGGACGTGGTTTGGTTGGTTTCGGCATCGTTGGCGAATTTTAGAAGTTTAGAAATTCTTAGGCTTGAATCCGAGAATTGATTCGGTGTTTTGATGTTGTTTTGGGTGTTCTAGAGGTTCGACTAAGTTCATGTATTGGTATGTGACCTATTGGTGTAATTGGTTGAGATCTCGAGGGGCTCGGGGTGGTTTAGGATGGTTAACGGGAAGTTTGAAGTTTGGAAATGCAGCTGGTGCTACTGTTCTGGTGCGACCGCACCTGCGGATAGGGAACCGTAGGTACGAGCTTCGCAGGTGCAGAAAAGGGTGCGCAGCTGCGAAAGGAGGAGGACTGGGCAACCTCCGTAGGTGCGGAGTATTTGGGCGCACGTGCGGCGCCGCATGAGCGGGCTCTTGGGCGTAAAAGCGAAAAGGGGAGCATGTGCGATAGGGCATGCGCACCTGCGGTTGCGTAGGTGCGGAAGTCCTGGCAGATTCCATTTAAGCGAGGGTTATCCATTTTCTTCATATTTTGAGTTTTGGACTTCGTATTTGGGAGCGCTTTTTGGGGATTTTTAAGCTAATCGAGTGGGTAAGTATTCTTCACCTAGATTTATATATATTCCATGATTTTATCCCTGTTTTTACCATTTAAATTGTGTTTTGGGTTGAAGAAAATGTGGGTTTTTAAAGAAAACTTCTTAAATGAAAAATCGTGATTTGAGGACCAAATGGTACCGGAATTTGATAAATTTGGTATGGTTGAACTCGTATTGGAATGGGTATTCGGATTTTTGTAAAATTCGACGGGTTCCGAGGTGCGGGCCCGGGGGTATTTTTGTAAGGATTGAAACTTTATTATTTGGAATAGTTCCTTACATGTTTTATGTGTATTTTGAAGTTTTTTAGTTGATTTTGAGTCGTTCGGAGGTCCTTTTGCCCGAGAAGTCAATTTAGAGTACCGGGTTGTCGTCTTCGAGGTAAGTATCTTGCCTAACCTTGTGTGGGGGAACTACCTCTTAGGATTGAGTCTTCATGTTGATTGTATCCCGTATACGCGAGGTGTCGAGTGAGTACTCTTACTTATTTGCAAATAGGTTGGCCTTTTAGGATTTTTAGGTCCTTATGTTCCCTGTGTATGAATTGTAATTGTTATATCTAAGTTCCTGATTGCTAGTTTCATCTCTTCCTGTTCAAATTAGAAATTACTTGCTTAGTGTTCCTTTGTTTTCTTATTTGATCTTAATTGACTTAAATGAAGACTTTGCCTTTCCTACCGTTATGATATATCTTCCTTCATACACTGTCTATTTGACTAAAACTAGTATAATCTCGCCCTATAATTGTTTAACAGTAATTGGAATATCTATACGTTGGTTTCAAGCTTGCCCGTGAGTCGTACATTGTGATTTCTAGGATTTTCCCTTAAGTGCTACTTAGGTTTAGTTGATAGTCGTCCATGTTGAAGGTATTTCCTTGGTGTTGCCTATCACTGAGCATTATTCAAGCGGAGTTTATTCTGGGAAGCTAATTGTCTAAGTGAGATTGGTTATAGTTGCTTCCCTTGCCGGGATAATATGGTTCCTTTCGTTGTGAACTTGAATATATAGAACCGTTGCTATATTTGCCTTATTTTCCCCTCGTTATGTTGTTTCTCTTTGTGCTTGGCATTCCTTTCAGTGTGGTTTTACCATTCTTGTGATTCAAGTCTTTGTATTGATTTGGTCATCGCACCTTGCATTCTGTCTGTGTTGCTTTTGCGCCTGATGTGGCAATGTATGTTGTTTCTGTTGCATTCTGGTTGTTTTTCTCAGTGGCTGCATTGCGTATTTAAATTGGGACTACGAACGAGATTCCGCGAGCTTTCCCCCTGTACTGCATTGCATATTTAAATTGGGACTACGGACGATATTCTGGGATCTTTCCCCCTGCATTGCATTGCATATTTAAATTGGGATTACGAACGAGATTTTGGGATCTTTCCCCCTGTACCGCATGGCATATTTAAATTGGGACTACAGATGTATTCCGGGAGCTTTCCTCCTGTACTGCATGACAAATTCTGAGTTCCGGTAGATTTATGTTGAGGAGATTATGATCGAAAAGTTATATTTCAAAATGATATTTGAAAGTCATTTATTGGGAAAGTATGTTTGAAAATCACGTATCTTGAAAGAACTATGTTTTAAAGATTTCTCCTTCTAAAAAAAGAATATATATATATATATACACATTCGTAGAAAGTATGTTTCAAAGAGGATCTTTCTATACTGAAATGACTATATCTTCAAAGCTTTCAATATAAACTGCGGTTTAAAGGTTTTCACCAATTTATTGGGTATATTGGTTAAAGTCTGATGTGGACAAACTGACGCAGTGTTGAGGTGCCTCCAACTTTACTCTGTGCGATCGCGGGCTCGCCTATGCGATCGCACAGGTCAAAATACCTGGACACCAGAACTGGAAAAACCAGTAGTCTATTTCAAGTGTAAAACACTCCGTGGCCTATTCGAAACTCACCCGAGCCCTCGAGGATCTAAACAAAATATTCACGCAAGTCTAAAAATATCATACGGACTTGCTCGTGTGATCAAATCATGAAAATAACATGTAAAACCATGAATTAAACCTCAAAACTCATCATTTTCCTCAAGAACACTTAAAGTTCATAACTTCTCAACTGGATGTCTGAATCACGTCAAATAAACTTCGTTTTTCACATTTCATAGTTAACCTTTAAATACTATAACAAATATGTACCGGGATCGAAAACCAAAATACGGTCCCGATACCAATAATTTCAAGCATTAATTCTTTTCTTTATTTCATAAAATTTCTGCAAAATAATTTCCTTCAAAAATTGATTTCTAAGGCTTGGGACCTCGGAATTCATTTCCTGACATACGCCCGAGTCCCATATTTTACTGCGGACCTTACGGGATCGTCGGAACACAGATCCGGGTCCGTTTACTCAAAAAGTTGACCAAAGTCAACTATAATCAAATTTTAACTCTAGAAATTACTATTTCTCATATTTTCACATAAAAGCTTTCCGGTTTCACGTCCGGACTATGCACGCAAATCGAGGTATTTAAAATTAACCTTTTTATGGCTATTAAGCCTATAACGGAGTCTAAATTCATAAAATAACCCCTTGGGTCATCACAATCTCCACCTCTAAAACAAACGTTCGTCCTCGTACGGACATAGAAAAGTACCTGAATTGGCAAACAAGTGTGGATATCTACTCTGCATGTCCGACCCGGACTCCCAAGTAGCTGCCTCAACGGGCTGGCCTCTCCACTGCAATCGAACTGAAGGATAACTCTTAGATCTCAACTGACAAACCTGCTGGTCTAAAACAACTACCGGCACCTCCTCATAAGTCAAGTCCTTGTCCAATTGGACAGAGCTGAAATCTAACACGTGGGACGGGTCACCATGATATTTCTGGAGCATAGACACGTGGAATACCGGATGAACTGAGGATAACCCTAGAGGCAACGCGAGTCTATAAGCTACCTCCCCCACTCTATCAAGAATCTCAAATGGCCTGATATACCTTGGGCTCAACTTACCCTTCTTTCCAAACCTCATAACACCCCTCATGGGCGACACACGAAGCAATACTCTCTCTCCCGCCATGAATGCCACATCACGAGCCTTACGATCGGCATAACTCTTTTGCCTAGACTAAGCTGCATGAAGTCTCTCCTGAATAATCTTGACCTTATCCAAGGCCTCCTGAACTAAGTCTGTACCCAGTAACCGAGCCTCTCCCGGCTCAAACCATCTAATTGGCGATATGCACCGTCTACCATATAATGCCTCGTAAGGAGCCATCTGAATGCTCGACTGATAACTATTATTATAAGCAAACTTTTCTAACGGCAAGAACTGATCCCAGAGACCTCCAAAGTCAATAACACAAGAGCGGAGCATATCCTCCAATATCTGAATGGTACGCTCAGACTGCCCGTCAGTCTGAGGGTGAAATGATGTACTCAACTCTACTCGGGTACCCAACTCACGCTGAACTGCCCTCCAAAAGTGCGAAGTAAACTGCGTACCCCGATCAGAGATGATAGACACGGACACACCATGAAGGCGAACAATCTCACGGATATATAACTCAGCCAACCACTCCGAAGTATAAGTACTTGACACTGGAATGAAAAGTGCTCAGCCTATCCACAATAACCCAAACTGCGCCAAATTCCCTCTGAGTCAGTGGGAGCCCATCAACGAAGTCCATAGTGATACACTCCCACTTCCACTCAGGAATCTTTATCTGCTGAAGCAAACCACCGGGTCTCTGATGCTCATATTTTACCTGCTGACAATTTAAGCAACGAGCCACATACGCAATAATGTCCTTTTTCATCCTTCTCCACCAATAATGTTGCCTCAAATCTTGGTACATTTTGGCTGCCCCTGGTGAATCAAATACTTAGAACAGTGAGCCTTCTCAAGGATCAACTCACGACGGCCATCAACATTAGGCACACATATACGACCTTGCATTCTCAAGACACCATCATCTCCAACTGTAACCTGCTTGGCACCACCGCGTCGAACTGTGTCCCTAAGAACCATCAAATGCGGGTCATCACCCTGCCGCTCTCTGATATGCTTAATTAAAGAAGACCGAGCGACTGTACAAGCTAGAAAACTGTTGGGCGAAATATTCAACCTCACAAACTGATTTGCCAAAGTCTGAATATCTGGAGCCAACGGTCTCTTGCCAACTGGAATATACGCCAGATTGCCCTTACTCACCGCCTTCCTACTCAATGCATTGGCCACTACATTGGCCTTCCCCGGTGATACAATATAGTGACATCATAATCTTTTAACATCTCTGACCATCTTCGCTGCCTAAAATTATCCCTCTGCTTGAATAAGTACTGGAGACTACGATGGCTAGTAAAAACTTCACACGACACACCATAAAGATAGTGCCTCCAAATTTTCAATGCATGAACAATGGCTTCCAACTCTAAGTCATGAACCGGATAATTCTTCTCATGAACCTTCAACTATCGCGACGCATACGCAATCACCTTGCCATCTTGCATTAATACTACACCAATTCCAATACGAGATGCATCACAATACACCGTGAAAGAACCTGAACCTGATGGTAACACCAACATCGTTGTTGAAGTCAAGGCTGTCTTGAGCTTCTGAAAGCTCGCCTCGCACTCGTCTGACCATTTGAATGGGACACCTTTCTGAGTCAATTTAGTCATAGAGGTGATATAGATGAAAACCCATCCACAAAACAACGGTAGTAACCTGCCAAACCCAAGAAACTCCTGATTTTCGTGGCTGTAGTGGGTCTAGGCCAGTCCTTGACTGCCTCTATTTTCTTAATAATTGTTCATAGTGAATTACTGAATTATCAAATAGCTTCACGTTAACAATAATATCCTTTCAAACCTTCACAATACTGATAGCGAGATACGATGCTTGCAAGCCTCGTAATTTATACCCGAATTAACGTGTCTCATTAACGCCACATGGGCGGGCACCTACCTTGTAGGTTAAGGCTCAATAATTATAACGCGGATTTGAAAATCATGCACAGATAAATAATTTATTTATTTACTTATTATTAGTATTACTTTTATTATTATTTATTCATTTATTATTATCATTATTATCATTATTTTATACATAAATTGTTGAATAAGCCTAACAGGCATGACTCCCTTCCAGTACTATAGTAAAATTTTAATTCACAAGGGAGAATTTAAACACAAGAATTTCCATCCCAAGGATCTCATCCTTACATAACTTCCAATGCGGCTCGTAGCCCGATTTAAACATATCAAATCACATTAAAATGCGAGAATCTCGCCCTCAATTCTGAATCAAAAGCAATACGCATATCGTGCCAATTGAAACATTCCATTTTCTTCCTTTAAATATTTTCTGTTAAAAAAAATTACAACACGTAATGATAGACACAGTTATCTCCATAGAATTTCTCAATACAAGTATTCACATAAGTAGATTTTTCAGTTACGAAGCGCACCGAGAATGGAGCATATTAGAAGAATTTTATTAGATAAGCGTAACCGAATTAAGTTTAGGAAATCATCACTTTATAATAATTAGAGATTGTTCTTGTAATGACACCATTTAATGTAACGACCTCAGTCATACCATAGAAAATATATCAACAAGCTGGGTCTCCACCTTTAGGAATCCGACCTCCACCTTTGACATTCCGACCCATTTTTCCCTAGCTGGTCATGTAAGTTGAGTTATAACTGCAATGGGGCACGTAGCCTGAGTGTTCTGTATGAAAGATGACTCTCCCAAGTTTAGGACAATTTCTACCACAAGTCGAAATGAAGTATTAACCTGTCGTAAATTTTACAATCATATTTGAGTCCTTTAATGAGTCTGTGAACTTGCTCTCTGGCTATATGAACCAAAGTAGGAGTATGACGGGCTACCTTATCGAACCTGATGGCATATTCTGACACCGTCATGGTGACCTGACGCAACCGTTCAAACCCTATGCGCCACGCATTATGGAGAGTCCGAGGAACAAACTCTTTCAAAAGCATTATGAGAACTGAGTCAAATAGTTGGTGTTGCAATGACTGGTCGTCCTCTTCGTAGGCTTGCCTCAACCACCGGCTACCAATTCCTCCTTTACCATGTTGACTCAACACCGCTGAGATACCCCACTTATTCATGTACCCTTAGTTATTCCTTGGGGTAACTCTTTTCCTTATTGATTTAAAATGACCCCAAAGGTAGAGCTCTATACAGATAAACCTTGGCACGAACCATATAGTCTAGAAGCTTGTCAACCACTGTACTCCCTCTGGAGCACCCCAAAATTTGCAACTGTGACTTCCACGCTGAGTAAACCTTCTGTAGATTTAAAGTTGGTTACATAACTCCTTTGGTACTGAGGTATATGGTTATTAAGGAGACAGACATACCGCAATTCCCAGCTTTATTTATTGCAAAATCTTAGGCCTTATACATTCCAGACCAAAATCGATGTAACACATGACCCCGCAATCTATTTCTTGACAGTGGAATTCCCCACTTGGCACGAAATCATAGGTCACAATGCCTGATAATCCACTATGTTAAACTTCACAGCTCATATAAATCAACCTCGTTGCTTTCAACTATTCCATTGTTATGCAATACTGGAGTAGCTATAAATCCTTCTGTGATATGGGCTAGTCCAACATGTACCGACTGAACTAGAACCTCCGCGTCTGGATCCATTTGAGACTGTACAATAGGTGTCGAAGTCCGATCTCTAGACTGAGCTCTGCTTTTGTCTCTTCCCCTAATCGTAGCTGTCATTGGGGCTCTATCTCTTGTCCGGTTGTAGACGTTTTGCGTGTTGTCGAGATTTGTGAGAGAACAAGAATAGATGAGTTCAATCATCAATGGTAGAATAAATTTGCACGATAGAGTAGAATAAAAGTGAAATTGTTCCTAACTTCATAGCCTCTGAGAGATAAGTACAGACATCTCCGTACCGATCCTTCAGACTCTATTAAGCTTGTTCGTGAATTGTAAGACCTAAGAAACCTAGTGCTCTGATACCAACTTCTCACGACCCAAATTCCCAACCTTAGGGATCGTGAGGGCGTCTAACACTACACTTGCTAAGCAAGCCAATGTTAGAGTTCGATTAACTACTTTGCATTGATTATTTACTTAAACACATAATGGGACGAATTTAAGATAAATTAAGTCTAATAAATTCCAACGAGTAATCTCATAAATAAAATAATAAACGAATAGCTAACCGAGCCACGATCTAAATATAGATATAACTCTAAGATTACCCCAGGGTCTGGTGTCACAATTCACGAACTTCTAAAGAATACTACAAATAATGGGTTGAAAGAAATAATATAACTATTTTGAATGAAATAAAGCAGTATCTAAATAATAAAGGGAAGACTCTCGGGATCTGAGAACGCCGACAGATATACATCGTGTCTCCGAAAAATAGATAGCTGCTCTAAGTATCTCTACTGCTGGCCAGTACCTGGATCTGCACAAAAGAGTGCAGAGTGTAGTATCGGTACAACCGACCCCATCTGCTGAGTAAGTGTCGAGCCTAACCTCGACGAAGTAGTGACGAGGCTAAGGCGGGACAATTATAACTTAACCTGTGACTACATATATGTAATAACGCAATAAAATAATTTTACACGAACAAGAAAAATTATAACTGAAACAATAAACAAAATAACTTAGTCGCCTATTCCAAGCCTCAGCTGTCACCAAACTCTCACACAAGTTTCCGAATTTCCAAACTTTACTTTAAAATAACCGCTTGTACAGAATATGAGAAAAACCGTAGAGTAAAACAATAATTTCCAAATCTTTGTAATTAAAATCAGTAAAACATAATTATTCTCCCTTATCAGTGTCTTGTTGCGGCGTGCAACCCGACCCCACGTGTCCATCCTTATCACTATCATTTATTTCCCATGTCCACCCTTATCACTATCATTTATTTTCCCCTGTCCACCCTTATCACTATCATATTGTTCACCCTTATCACTATCAATTGTCCACCCTTATCACTATCAATTTTCCACCATTATCACTATCAATTGTCCACCCTTATCACTATCAATCGTCCACCCTTATCACTATCAATTTATTTATGTATCAAAACTTTCACAACACTTTTATCTCAACAATGGTAAACAGAAAACTATATTTCTCATAAACTCACCAAATATTATCACAACAACATGAAACCAACGGGAACATATATATATATATATATAATAATGCCGAACTGCTCAACCTTTATGTACCACAAGGGAACCATATAAACAACCAATACTCTTCCAAAATAACTACAACAAGATTAACAACAATGTAACAAAGCCAAGTAGGCATAGAAACAATAATGGGCATAGAACAATTAAGACATAAATCAATTTAAATTGGAAACGGGGAAGGGATCATGTTTAACGGACAATTTGGTAGTGCATAGATACTGTTCACCTCACCTATACACCACTCACATGCAACTTCACATAACAATTTAATTGGCGATTCCTATTCCTTCAAGTCAAGGTTAAACCAAGCACTTACCTCAATTTCGCAGGCCACTCACTGCTCAATTATAGCTATTCCTTTTGAACTCACCTCCAATACACTCGAATCTAATCGTGATTAACTTAATATCATTAATTAAGGCTAAATGAACTAACTTTATTGAAAATCATAATTTTTCCTAAGTTTTCTCAAAAAAAGTAAAAACCCGACCCCGGGCCCGCTTGGTCTAAACTTAGGGTTCAGACCAAATTACGTTTACCCATTCACCCACGAACCCAAATATATACTTAGTTTCGAAATACGACCTCAATTTGAGGTAAAGGTTCGATTTTTACAAAATTCCCTAATTCTATACAAACCCTCAATTTTTACCATGAAAATTCTTAGTTTTTGATTTAAAAGTGCTGAAAAACAATGAGTAATTGAAAGAGTAAAGTTTAGAATTGATTACCAACAACTTGGGGATGATATTTGATGAAGAAATTCGCTCCTAGGGCTGTGGGGTTCGAAAACTTGAAGAAGAAGAAGTCTGTCCGTTTTTAAAAGAGTATTTAAATAGCTGGGCAGGCCTTTTATGCGTTCGCATAGGGCCTGCCGCGATCGCAAAGGGTACGGGGGAGCTGACCATCGCGTTCGCGTAGGGGGGGGGGTCTGCATAGTGTATTTGGGCTCCCCTCCCCGGGCCCATTTTACATTGTTCGTTCGCGGGGCCTGTGCGTTCACATAGCACAGCGGGCCTCCCCTTCCCCAAGTCCAAGTTACACTATGCATTCGCGGGGCCCAGACTGCGTTCGCATAGCACAAGGAGGAGGGTCATTATTTTATACTCTATGCGTTCGCGACTAAGGCAATGCGAACGCATAGAGTTAAATGCCTGGGCACCATAAAATAGCAAAAACCAGCAACTTTTCAAGTGTAAAAATATCTCGTGGCCTATCCAAAACTCACCCGAACCCTCGAGGCTCTAAACAAAACATGCACGTAAGTCTAAAAACATCATACGGACTTGCTCGTGCGATCAAATCATGAAAATAACATGTAAAATCATGAATTAAACCTCAAAACTCATCATTTTCCTCAAGAACACTTAAAGTTCATAACTTCTCAACCGGATGTCCGAATCACGTCAAATAAACTCCATTTTTTACCAAATTTCACAGTTAACCTTTGAATACTATAACGAATCTGTATCGGGTTCCGAAACCCAAATACAGGCCCGATACCAATGATTTCAAACATTAATTCTTTTCGTTATTTCATAAATATTTTAGCAAAACAATTTCTTTCAAAAATTGATTTCTAAGGCTTGTGTGATGACCCAAAAGGTCATCCTAAGTAATTCCAGTTAAATCTGTGTTCCGAGGCCCCGAATGCCTCCGTTAATCTCACCTCGATATGCGTGTGTAGCTCGGGCGTGTAACCGGGAAGTCCTTATGTTGAAATTTGATGAAAATGGAATTTTATGATAATTAAATGAATAAAGTTGACTTTGGTCAATATTTTTGGTACACGGACCCGGACCTGTGATTTGACGGCCCCGGAGGGTCCATAGGAAAATATGGGACTTGGGCATATGCCCGGAATCGAATTCCGAGATCCCAAAATAAATTTTTAAAGAAAATTGTTTTCTGAAAATAATAAAGGATTTTGGAAATGAAGAATTATGTGAAAACCGTGTTACCGGGCCCGTATTATGATTTCGGAGCCCGGAAGAGGTTTATTATATGTTATTTGACTTATCTGTGAAATTTGGTGTAAAACGGACTTGAAACGACGTGATTCGGATTAAAATCGAATAAGTTAAGCTTTATGAAGTTTTGAGGAAATTTTATGAGTTTTAAAGTTTAATTCCTTGTTTTGATGATATCTTGGTGATTTTAATGCTTGAATAAGTCCGTAGGATGTTTTGGGAGTCATGTGTGTTTTTGGTTTTGAGCCCCGAGGGCTCGGGTGATATTCGAGTAGTTAACGGGGTGTAAAAATGTTAGAAAAATCTGGTTTTTCTTCAGTTTCTGGTGTCTGGTGAAATACTCTATGCGATCGCATAAGTAATGTCACGATCACATAGAGATAGGAGAGGTGGGGGACCAGTAGCCTTTCGCGATCGCAATAGTGTATCCACGATCTCACTGTATTGTTAGAGCTGGGTGGGGGGTTTGCCAAGTAATCTTCGCGATCGCAAGGTCCAGTCCGCGATCACGTAGCGTGGGGTCCTTGGTCAGTGCGATCGCAGTCGCTTCTTCGTGATCGCAGTGTGGGGGAATACCAGGTCCTTCTTCGCGATCGCATCATTCCAGTCACGATCGCAGTGCTTTAGAAACAAACCCTCGCGATCGCAACTCCAGCTCCGCGATCGTGATGAACAAAATCGCCCAGCTATATCTTTAATCAAAACAGAACACTCCATAGGGGATTTTGATATTTTCAGCCTTCTCCTTCTTCTCCAACCTCCATTGAAGACCTCCAAGCCAATTCTTCCTCCATAGCCTTTTGGGTAAGTGTTTCTAACATCAATTTCTTCTACTTCCCTTCCCTAATCACTAGAAATCTTGGCCAAAAATCATAAAATCAAGTAGAAATTAAGGGTTTTGGATAGAGTTAGGTTTTTGGGAAATTTGGGTGATTCAACCTCAATTTGGGGTCGGATCTTGAAAAAATTATATATTCTAACTCGTGGGGTTATGGGTGATCGGGTTTTGGTCCGAACTTCGAGTTTGGACCAAGCGGGCACGGGGTCGAATTTTGGTAATTTTGGAAGAATGCTAGAAATTGAATATCTAGGCTATGAGATTGTATTATTGAGTCTTTATTGATATTATTGAATTAATTATGCCTAGATATAGTTGTTTCGGAGTCGGATTATAAAGGAAAGACGGTCTTAGAGGGTTGATTGCTATACTTTGGACCGAGGTAAGTGTCTTGCCTAACTTTGATGAGGGAATAAGTATTATTTGATATGTGCTAAGTGCTTATCATGTTCATTTCATAGGTGAGGTGACGAGTACCTATGCAATGTGTGTCTAGCATGCCCGTGAGTCTATTTTGATAGAAATTGCAGTATTTCTTCCATGTTTAGCATATTATGAGATTGTCTTTACTTGGTAATTTATTCTTGATTGAAAGTATTGGCTGTTGATATTGAGAAGTGTTGATACGAATGATAATCCAAGTGTAGAGTATGGGATTGAGGTGATTGGTTATAGCTGAGACCCTTGCCGGGCATTTATTGAGTTATTAATTGATGTTTTCCCCTTGCCGGGTGATTTGAACTGTCTATTTCCACTATGATGTACTCCTTACCATTATATCTATTATTGTCTGGTGAGGAAGAGTGTAAAGCACGAAGGGTGATGCCGTGCCATGATATCTGATTACATTGCATAGTGAGGAAGAGTGTAAAGCACGAAGGGTGATGTCGTGCCATGATTCATATTGATTATAAACACAAGGTTAATGTCGTGCCATGATTTTTATTGATTATAAGCATGAAGGTTAATGTCGTGCCATGATACATTGTACATTGCATTGTGAGGAAGAGAGTAAAAGCACGAAGGGTGATGTCGTGCCATGATATTAGATTACATTGCATTGTGAGGAAGAGAGTAAAAGCACGAAGGGTGATGTCGTGCCATTGTTTACATTTCTGGTACTTATACTTGCTTCGTTGGCTATTGTGTTAAATTTCCCCCTTGCTTACTTCTATCTGTCAATTTGACTGCTTCAACTCACTTGTTTCTCCTTACTGCTCCCGTCTCCCTTACTTGTTTGCTTATCCCTTGCCTTGTATTATCCCTGTTACCTACTGTAGAATAGGACATGTTATCTTTATTGTCAAGTCTAGCCTCTTCAGTACTTCGGCCGAGGTTTGGCTCGGCACTCACTCAGTACATGGGGTCGGTTGTACTGATGCTACACTGCACTTCTTAATGTTGTGCAGATCTTGCATCCGGACCCAGTGGACCGCATTGAGGGAGTCACCTTCAGTCCACTTAGAGCTTCAAGGTATACCGCTGGCGTTCGTGGGCCTTGGTGTCTCTCCTGCATTTGGAGTCCTTATTGTCTTTTTTTCCTCCTAGTTTCAAGACAATTATATATTTTTTCAGACGCTGTATTCAGTACAGATAGTCCGTGAAGTTATGACACCCCGGTTTTGGGTATGCGACGTTATGTATTTTACTATTTCACCTTGCATTTTGAATTTCTATTACATTTCCGCTATTAAAGCTATGGAGTATGTTGGTTATTTCAATCCAGATTTGAAGGGTATCAATTTTACTATTGTTGAATTGATTTGAAAGATGTTAATGTGTAGTATACGTTGGCTTGTTTAGCGGGTTCAACGTTAGACGCAGTCACGGTCTGAAAGGTGGGATTTCGGGTCGTGACAAGTTGGTATCAGAGCTCTAGGTTCTTATGTCTCACAACTCACGGACAACCTTGGTAGAGTCTGAGGGATCGGTACGGAGACGTCTGTATTTATTTCCCAGAGGATGCTAAGTTAGGATACTCCTCTTCTCTTCATATTCAGTCGTGCGTAATATATTCTGTATACTGATCGAGTTTCTATCCTATATTCTTGTAGATGGCGAGGACGCGTGCTTCCCTTGGTTCCGCTCAGTAGCCCGACACTCCTGCTACAGCTCTTACGAGGGGTCGAGGTCGAGGACGAGGCCGTGCTAGGGGCCGAGGTCGAGTCTGATGAGGAGGTCCCAGTTCCGGCAGTCCCAGTTGGACCAGCACAGGTCCCAGAGGGGTTCATAGCTACCACAGTGCTTCAGGATGCTCTTGTCCGTCTGGTAGGACTTATGGAGAGTGTGGCTCAGGCCGGTCTTCTTCCTACAGCATCAGCTGGATCTCAGGCTGGGGGAGGGACCCAAACTCCTATTATTCTTACACCAGAGCAGGTTTCCACTCAGTTTCAGACTCCGACACCTCATCCAGCCGGAGTAGCACAACCAGGTATTGCAGCACCTGTAGCTGAGGGAGCAACTATGTCAGCAGATGCGTTGTGGAGATTAGATAGATTTACCAAGTTATTCACTACTACTTTTACAGGTGCACCATCAGAGGATCCTCAGGATTATTTAGACAGTTGTTATGAGGTTCTTCGGAACAAGGGCATAGTTGATTCCAATGTAGTTGACTTCGCTACTTTTCGACTATCCGGCTCAGCCAAGACTTGGTGGATGGACTATTGTTTAGCCAGACCCGTTGGGTCTGCATTTTTGACTTGGGCTCAGTTCACAGAGGTATTTTGGGGAAGTTCCTTCCCATTACTCAGCGAGAGGATCTTAGGAGGCAGTTTGAGCGCCTCCAGCAGGGATCTATGCATGTCACTCAGTACGAGAACAGGTTCATCGCTCTAGCTAGGCACGCATTGATGATACTCCCCACTGATTAGGAGAGAGTTCGGAGGTTCGTAGAGGGATTGGCTCAGCCTATACGACTCCAGATGGCCACGGAGTCAAGTACTGATATTTTATTCTAGGATGCGGCTGATGTAGCCAGGAGAATTGAGATGATTTTGTCACCGGGAGGTGGTCTGGGGACTGACAAGAGACCCCGTCATTTTGGTAGATTAATGGAGCCTCGTCTGGAGGCAGGGATTCTTTCAGTAGGTGTCATCCACGCTAACCGCTTCAGTCAGCACTTCAGGTATCTCCTCGTGCACCGCCAGTTCATGTTAGTGCACCACCAGCATCTATCAGTGCACAGCCGCTTCAGAGTTACCAGGGTGGTTATCAGGGTCGTCAGGGCCAGTTTTCGAGTCATCATCCACAGCAGCAGAGATCTTGTTATAGTTATGGTAGCCTGGGGCACATTGCCAGATATTGCCCCCGAACTTCGAGTGGGCCCCAGTATCAGGGTTCCCGTGCCTTGGTTCCCGCAGCAGGTGCACCCTTACCCCCTCATCCAGCTAGGGGTGGTGGTCGAGGTGCCAGAGGTGGTGGTCAGGTTCATAGAGGTGGAGCACAGGCCGCGAGGGGTAGAGGCCAGGTTGCAGCAGGTAGACCCAGGGATGTTCAGATTGGAGGGGCTCAGCCCCGGTGTTATGCTTTTCCTGCTCGTCCTGATGCTGAGGCTTCTGATGCAGTTATTACAGGTACGGTTTCAGTTTGCAGCCGAGAGGCTTCGGTGTTATTTGATCCNATCGTCCTGATGCTGAGGCTTCTAATGTTGTTATTATATGTACGATTTCAGTTTGCAGTCGAGAGGCTTCGGTGTTATTTGATCCGGGTTCTACTTTCTCCTATGTGTCTTCATATTTTGCCCCTTATTTGAGTATGCCTTGTGATTCTTTGAGTACTGCTGTACATGTGTCTACACCGGTGGGTGATTCTATAGTGGTAGATCGAGTCTACCGTGCTTGCGCAATAGTTATTGGTGGTCTGGAGACTCAGGTTGATCTTTTGCTTCTTGATATGGTTGACTTTGATGTTATATTGGGGATGGACTGGTTATCTCCCTATCATGCTATTCTGGACTGTCATGCCAAGACAGTGACCTTAGCCTTGCCAGGAGTACCTCGTTTAGAGTGGAGAGGGACTCCTAGTCATTCTTCTGGTAAAGTTATTTCTTATATGAAGGCTCGACGCATGGTCGAGAAGGGTTGTTTGGCCTATTTGGCCTATGTTCGTGATTCTAGTGCTGAGGTTCCTTCTATAGAGTTTGTGCCCGTGGTTCATGAGTTTCCAGAGGTATTCCCTGCTGACCTACCGGGTATGCCACCCGACAGGGATATTGATTTTTGTATTGAGTTACCTAAGGGCACTCAGCCCATTTCTATTCCCCCATATCGTATGGCTCTGCCAGAGTTGAAGGAATTAAAGGAACAATTACAAGATTTGTTGAATAAAGGTTTCATCAGGCCTATTGTTTCTCCTTGGGGTGCTCCAGTATTGTTCGTGAAGAAGAAAGACGGTTCAATGAGGATGTGTATTGACTACCGGCAGTTGAATAAGGTTACTATCAAGAAGAAGTACCCTTTGCTGAGGATTGATGATTTATTTGATCAGCTTCAGGGTGCTACGGTATTCTCTAAGATAGATTTGAGATCGGGTTATCATCAGTTGAGGATCAGGGCGTCTGATGTGCCCAAGATGGCTTTTCGCACTCGTTATGGGCATTATGAGTTTTTAGTCATGTCGTTTGGGTTGATTAATGCCCCCGCGGCTTTTATGGAGTTGATGAATCGGGTATTTAGGCCTTAGTTGGACTCGTTAGTTATTGTTTTCATTGATGATTTTTTGATATACTCTCGCAGCCGAGAGGAGCATGAGCAGCACCTTAGAGTCGTCCTCCAGACTCTGAGGGATAGGCAGTTGTATGCCAAGTTTTCTAAGTGTGAGTTCTGGTTGAGTTCTGTGGCATTCTTGGGCCACGTTGTATCGGCAGAGGGCATTCAGGTGGATCCGAAGAAAGTTTCAGCAGTTAGAGATTGGCCTAGGCCCACCTCAGCCACAGAGATTCGGAGTTTCTTGGGCCTAGCAGGCTATTATCGCTGGTTCGTGGAGGGGTTCTCATCTATAGCATCCCCTATGGACAAGTTGACGCAGAAGAGTGTTCAGTTCAGATGGTCTGAGGAGTGTGAAGAGAGCTTTCAGAAGCTCAAGACAGCATTGACCACAACACCAGTGTTGGTATTGCCCTCAGGTTCAGGTTCGTATACCGTGTATTGTGATGCTTCACAGATTGGACTTGGTGCGGTATTGATGAAGGAGGGAAAGGTTATAGCCTATGCTTCACATCAGTTGAAGATTCATGAGAAGAACTATCCAGTCCATGATTTGGAGCTTGCAGCTATTGTTCATGCCTTGAAGATTTGGAGGCACTATTTGTATGGGGTACCGTGTGAGGTATTCACTGATCATAAGAGTTTGCAATACTTGTTTAAGAAAAAGGAGTTGAATATGAGGCAGAGGAGGTGGTTAGAGTTGCTGAAGGATTATGATATTACTATTCTCTATCACCCGGGAAAGGCCAATGTGGTGGCCGATGCTTTGAGCTGGAAGTCAGTCAGTATGGGTAGCTTGGCCTATTTATCCGTTGGAGAGCGACCTTTGGCTTTAGATGTTTAGGCGTTAACCAATCAATTTGTTAGATTGGAGGTTTCTGAGGGTGGCAGTGTTTTGGCCCATACCGTCGCTCGTTCTTCATTGTATGATCGTATTCGCGCTAGGCAGTATGATGACTGTCATTTGTGTGCTCTTAGAGATGCGGTTCGACACGGACGTGCCAAGCAGGTCTCAGTAGATGCTGAGGGAGTTTTGAGATTGCAGGATCGTATATGTGTTCCGGATGTGGACGACATTCATGAGTTGATATTGTAGGAAGCCCATAGTTCCCGGTATTCCATTCATCCGGGAGCCGCGAAGATGTACCAAGACTTGCGGCAGCATTATTGGTGGCGTAGAATGAAGAAGGATATTGTGGCTTATGTATCTCGGTGCTTGAATTTTCAGCAGGTTAAGTATGAGCACCAGAGACCCGGTGGCTTGATGTAGCAGATTCAGCTTCCCGAGTGGAAGTGGGAGCATATCACGATAGATTTTGTAGTTGGACTTCCACGGACCCAGAGGATGGTTGATGCAGTATGGATTGTGGTGGATAGGCTGACCAAGTCAGCACATTTCATTCCGGTGGCGGTTTCATCTTCAGCGGAGAAGTTAGCTCAGATCTATATGAGAGAGATTGTCAGATTGCACGGTGTGCCCTTATCTATCATATCAGACCGAGGTACTCAGTTTACCTCCCATTTCTGGAGAGTTTTGCAGCGAGAGTTGGGCACACAGATTGAGTTGAGCACAGCATTTCATCCTCAAACGGACGGACAGTCCGAGCGTACTATTCAGATTTTGGAGGATATGTTGCGGGCATGTGTTATTGATTTTGGTGGTTCATGGGATCAGTTCTTGCCGTTAGCAGAGTTTGCCTACAACAACAGTTACCAGTCGAGCATTCAGATGGCTCCGTATGAGGCGTTGTATGGTAGGCGATGTCGGTCTCCAGTCGGATGGTTTGAGCCCGGAGAGGCTAGATTATTGGGTTCTGAGTTAGTCCAGGATGCCTTGGATAAGGTGAAGATCATTCAGGATAGGCTCCGTACAGGTCAGTCCAGGCAAAAGAGCTATGCAGATCGTAGAGTTCGAGATTTGGCTTTTATGGTAGGAGACCAG
>ML249288.1:31590-66585 GCA_005239495.1 Nicotiana undulata
TTGCTATGTGCTAAGTTCTTATCATGTTCATTGCATAAGTGAGGTGACGAGTACCTATGCAATGTGTGTCAAGCATGCCCGTGAGTCTATTTTGATAGAAATTCCAGTATTTCTTCCATGTTTAGCATATTATGAGATTGTCTTTACTTGGTAATTTATTCCTGATAGAAAGTATTGGCTGTTGAGCTTGAGAAGTGTTGATACGAATGATAATCCAAGTGTAGAGTATGTGATTGAGGTGATTGGTTACAGCTGAGACCCTTGCCGGGCATTTATTGAGTTCTTAATTGATGTTTTCCCCTTGCCGGGTGATTTGAACTGTCTATTTCCACTATGTTGTACTCCTTGCCATTATATCTGTTAATGTCTGGTGAGGAAGAGTGTAAAGCACGAAGGGTGATGTCGTGCCATGATATTTGATTACATTGTATTGTGAGGAAGAGAGTAAAAGCACGAAGGGTGATGTCGTGCCATGATATTTGATTACATTGTATTGTGAGGAAGAGAGTAAAAGCACGAAGGGTGATGTCGTGCCATGATATTTGATTACATTGTATTGTGAGGAAGAGAGTAAAAGCACGAAGGGTGATGTCGTGCCATGATATTTGATTACATTGTATTGTGAGGAAGAGAGTAAAAGCACGAAGGGTGATGTCGTGCCATGATATTTGATTACATTGTATTGTGAGGAAGAGAGTAAAAGCACGAAGGGTGATGTCGTGCCATGATATTTGATTACATTGTATTGTGAGGAAGAGAGTAAAAGCACGAAGGGTGATGTCGTGCCATGATATTTGATTACATTGTATTGTGAGGAAGAGAGTAAAAGCACGAAGGGTGATGTCGTGCCATGATATTTGATTACATTGTATTGTGAGGAAGAGAGTAAAAGCACGAAGGGTGATGTCGTGCCATGATATTTGATTACATTGTATTGTGAGGAAGAGAGTAAAAGCACGAAGGGTGATGTCGTGCCATGATATTTGATTACATTGTATTGTGAGGAAGAGAGTAAAAGCACGAAGGGTGATGTCGTGCCATGATATTTGATTACATTGTATTGTGAGGAAGAGAGTAAAAGCACGAAGGGTGATGTCGTGCCATGATATTTGATTACATTGTATTGTGAGGAAGAGAGTAAAAGCACGAAGGGTGATGCGTGCCATTGTTTACATTTCTGGTACTTATACTTGTTTCGTTGGCTATTGTGTTAGATTTCCCCCCTTGCTTACTTCTATCTGTCAATTTGACTGCTTCAATTCACTTGTTTCCCCTTACTGCTCCCGTATCCTTTACTTGTCTGTTTATCTCTTGCCTTGTATTATCCTTGTTACCTGCTGTAGAATAGGACATGTTATCGTTATTGTCAAGTCTAGCCTCGTCACTACTTCGGCCGAGGTTTGGCTCGGCACTCACTCAGTACATAGGGTCGATTGTACTGATGCTACACTGCACTTCTTAATATTGTGCAGATCCCGCATCCGGACCCAGTGGACCGCATTGAGGGAGTCACCTTCAGTCCACTTAGAGCTTCAGGGTATACCGCTGGCGTTCGTGGGCCTTGGTGTCTCTCCTGCATTTGGAGTCCTTATTGTCTTTTTTTTTCTCCTAGTTTCAAGACAATTATACATTTCTTTTCAGACTCTGTATTCAGTACTCAGTTTAGATAGTCTGTGATTGTGACACCCCAGTTTTGGGTATGCGACGTTATGTATTTTACTATTTCACCTTGCATTTTGAATTTCTATTACATTTCCGCTGTTAAAGCTATGGAGTATGTTGGTTATTTCAGTTCAGATTTGAAGTGTATCAATTTTTCTACTGTTGAATTGATATGAAAGATGTTAATGTGTAGTATACATTGGTTTGTCTAGCGGGTTCAACATTAGACGCAGTCACGGTCTGAAAGGTGGGATTTCGGGTCGTGACAGCTTGGGACCTCAGAATTCATTTTCGGGCATACGCTCGAGTCCCATATTTTACTGCAGACCTCCCGGGATCGTCGGAACACAGATCCGGGTCTGTTTACTCAAAATATTGACCAAAGTCAACTATAATCAAATTTTAACTCTAGAAATTACTATTTCTCATATTTTCACATAAAAGCTTTCTGGTTTCACGCCCAGACTGCGCACACAAATCGAGGTATTTAAAATTAACCTTTTTATGGCTATTAAGCCTAGAAAGGAGTCTAAATTCATTAAATGACTCCTTGGATCTTCACACTTATGGGTTCAACTGTTAAGGTTTTTAGCGTTGAACCATTATAATTTTAAAGTTATAAGTTTATATCTACTACTTATGCAACTTTAATGATTTTTTACTTATAAATTTTTACTCCGTGTCAAAAGTTATGAATTTAGTTGAACTCGTCGGCAACACAGTACATACCCCTGACCTCGAGAACTTTGCATGAAATCTTTTGGTAATAACTAGAAAACAAATAGAAGATCTCAAGAACTATCTTGGGATTGTGTGATAGAAATCATGGAGAAGATGGAACTTAAAAGTTTAATTTTGTTTGAAAAAATAACAAATAGAAGCTCTCAACAAACATTATGATGTCATATAATGGCAATATTTACCCGGTACTTAGAAAGAAAAAAGGAAAATATGCTTTAGTATCAAATGTCAACTGTTTACATGTGAAATTTTTGAAATAATTTTTTGCTAAGAAAATAAGACAGCATAGGACAAGAACAAATTTGAGTTATGAATGGACCATAAAATCTTGTTTAACTCGTGGGTGGTTTAGTATATCACAACCTATATATTTAAAAATTTAATAAAATGAGCAATCTAACTCGTCCAACCTTCCCGCTATAATTCAAAAGTAAAAAAATAATATATATATCCTATAAGTAATAAATCGTATTATTTGATGAGATTTATAAGTCCCATTTATAAAGGCCAACATATCCCTTTTACATGCTACCACTAGTGAAATTTTTCGCGCTTTGCACGGTTATAAAAAAATATCACTAAATTGAAAAAAAAAATAACGACATATAGTGAAAGAGAGAGATAATTTTTAAAATTAATATGGATATAAAAGATAATTCTACATATTGATAAATTATATACTTAGCATTTCATAGGGGGCTAACTTGCTTCCACTGGTGGCAGGCGGGCGAAGGGTCCAAAGGACACGTAGTCGGGGGGAGTCAAAAATAGAATTGTTCCATTTTTCTTCTTGTTCATCAATCGAAAATCAAGACAAAGCGGGCTAATTAGAATTAGATTTTAGGTTACTGTATTTTTTCCTGATTTTCTTTTTAAAGGAAATAAAAGAGAAATGACTTTTAAGAAAAAAATTCACTTACATATATTATAATTAATGAGGAGAAATGGAGGTTAATACATGACTTTTTAAGTACAAATATATGTCAGAGACAAGTAAATAGATAATTTTTTCATTAGACAGTAAAACATCGGTTTTGTTAAAAAAATTCATATTAAAATAAAAAAAATATGAAATAAAAGTAAAGAAACTAATAATGAAAATAAAATAAAACAAAACCAAAAAAATATGTGAAAATTGCAGCGTATTCTTTTTTCTATTCCTTCTCGTTATGCCCTTTTCAGACTTCATCTTTGTCTTTTCTTTTCTATTCATTAGTTTCCCTCTCATATGCTCCATTCCAAGGAGAACAAGTAGTACTTCACTTCAGAATACTTGCTCAATTATTTGTATCCTATCAGCAAAATAAAAAGGTTTTTTTTGTCTTACAAATAATAGGCAATTCAAAGAAGAAAATCAAAACATAGCTTTCAAAAAGAAAAATAATTATCACAATACTTCAAAAGAATCAAAAGTTACAAAGCAAACCAAATCATTTATTTCATTTTGTCGTAAATATAATACATGATCCAATCATACGAATAAAATAACTACTTACTTTATAAAAATCACAAGTAGAAATGAAGTAGAAAATAATTTCTACTATTTTTCAAGAAACAACACATGTCGGTGTGTGATGACCCAAAAGGTCATCCTGTGTAATATTAACTAAATCTGTGTTCTGAGGCCCTGGAAGCATCCGTTTATCTTGCCTCGATGTACGTGCGCAGTCCGGGCGCATTGCTGGGAAGCCGTTACGTGGAAAATTGAATAAATGTTGAATTTATGATAATTATTTGAATAAAGTTGACCTTGGTCAATATTTTTGGTAAACGGATTCGGACCCGTGATTTGACGGTACGAGAGGATCCGTAGGAAAATATGGGACTTGGGCGTATGCCCGGAATCGAATTCCGAGGTCCCAAGTCCGAGAAATGAATTTCTTAAAGAAAATTGTTTTCTGAAAAATATAAAGGCTTTTGAAAATGAAATTTGATGTGAAACCTGTGTTATTGGGCCTGTATTATGATTCCGGATGCCGGAACATGTTCAATATGTTTTATATGAGTTGTCTGTGAAATTTGGTAAAAAACGGACTTAGTTTGACGTGATTCGGACTAAAAAGGGAATATTTGAAAGTTATGAAGTTTTGAGAAAACTCTATAGATTTTGAGGCTTAATTCAGTGTTTATGATGTTATTTTGGTGTTTTGATTACTCGAATAAGTCCGTAGGATATTTTTGAGGTTGTGTGTATATTTGGTTTTGAGCCCCGAGGGCTCGGGTGAGTTTCGGGTAGGTGTCGGAGTACAAATATGATGAAAAATCTGGTGTTTAATGCATTTTCTGGTGTCCAGGTGTTTTACCCTATGCGAATGCACTCAAGGGAGTGCGAACGCACAGGGCTATAGAGGTCTGGGGTCTGGGTAGGAAATACTCTGTGCGAACGCACCCCTTAGGATGCGAACGCGGAGGGTGAGCTGGAGAACACTGTGCGAACGCGGGGGATGGGCTGCGAACGCACAGTGTTAACGTGGGCCTGGGGGTTGGGCAGTAAATACCCTTTGCGAACGCGGCCTCTCAACCGCGAGCGCACATGCCTGAGAAACCTAAACCTGTGCGAACGCAGGCCTACTGCCACGAACGCACTGCTTTAATTCGCCCAGCTAATTTTTAAAGACCCAAAACAGAATACTTACGGGATTTACCCCATTTTTCTCAAACTTCTTCTTCCCCAACCCTCTTAGGCGATTTTGGAGAACCCTTTTCCACCATAGCTTCATAGGTAAGTAATCCCAACTCCATTTTCTTCTATTTTCATCATCAATTATTAGATTCTAGGCCTAAAACCATGAATTAAAGGGTAGAAATTGGGATTTTGGGTAGAGTTAGGACTTTTTGAATTTTTGGGAATTTGACCTTATTTTGGGGTCGGACTTCAAAACAAATTGTATATTCGGGCTCGTGGGGGAACGGGTGATCGGGTTTTGGTCCGAACCTCGTGTTTGGACCAAGCTGTCCCGGGATCGATTTTTGAAATTTTTGGAAGAATGTTGGGAAATCTATAATTGGCTTTGAAATTGAATTGTTAATTAATTATTGATGTTATTGAGTCAATTATGTCTAGATACGGTTGTTTCGGGGTCGGATTCGAGAGGAAAAGCGGAGATAGAGGCTTGATTTGCATTCTTGGAGTCGAGGTAAGTGTTTGTCCTAACTTTAGCTTGAGGGAATAGGTGTTGAGTCGTATGTGCTACTTGTTTTTATCATGTTCAATGTATAGGTGAGGTGACGAGTACCTATATATTGTTTTTCAAGCATGCCCGTGAGTCAGTTTCGATGTATTACGTGTTTTTCTTCAATATTCATTGTGTTATGAAGTAGATTTCCTTTTGAAGTTATTCAATTGTTGAGAAATACTTGATAGAGGACATGTAATAAGTTGTTTCCAGTTGAGGATTGTTTTTCATTAAGTTATATACTTGGATGAGATTGGTTATAGCTGAGTCCCTTGCCGGGACGGTAGTATTTCGGTTGTTGTTTCCCTTGTCGGGTTATTATGAATCATGTTTCATGTTATTGATTTCCTTGCCAAGCTGTTATTTCATTATTTTTTGGGTGAGGAAGAGTGTAAAACACGAAGGGTGATGCCGTGTAGTCATTTCATTCATTGCATTGTGAGGAAGAGAGTAAAAGCACGAAGGGTGATGCCGTGCCATGATTTTACATTTAAAAGCACGAAGGAACATTCCATTCCCTTCTTCTTTTTATTGCATTGTGAGGACGAGAGTAAAAGCGCGAAGGGTGATGTCGTGTACTTGTTTTGGTAAGGATGAGAGTAAAGCACGAACGGTGATGTCGTGTACATATTTGTTTGTGTTGTTACTTCCTGTTGACTTTTACCCCTCTATATTGTTGCCTTGCTCAGTGATTCATTATTGTTCTCTCTTGATTTCCCCATTATTTGTCCTCTGTCTTGCCGTACTTAATTGTTTATTTCCCCTGTTATATATTGTAGAACTGTGCAGGTAATTTGTTGTTGTCGTGTCTAGCCTCGTCACTACTTCGCCGAGGTTAGGCTCGGCACTTACTCAGTACATGGGGTCGGTTGTACTGATGCTACACCTGCACTTCTTTATGTTGTGCAGATTACGGAGCCAGACCCAGTGGGCACCTATAGAGGGAGTATCCTTCAGTCCACACAGGCGACGCCGAGGTAGTCCCGCAGACGTTCTTGGGCCTTGGCGTCACCATCTATCTTTTCCTTTCTAGCTTATGTGTATTTCCAGACATTCATACTTGTTCATTTCAGACTCTTGTTGTAGAAATCTTAGATTGTCTGTGAGATTTGTGACACCAGTTCTGGTGTTTATGTACGGGAATTTCGTAGTATTTACTACACTAAGTTGATAAACTCGTAGCTTCCGCATTCTTATTTAATTGTTCATGCTTATTGTTTTCCTTTTAGATGTCATAAATAAAAAAAATAGTAAATTTAACCCAAAACGTTGGCTTGTCTAGCGGGTACAACGTTAGACGTCATCACGGCTTCAAGGTGGGATTTCGGGTCGTGACACGGTGGCTCAGCAAAGAAGAACTTGTGCATGCTCTGTGACTTTTAGCTCTAACTTTTTTTACTGGCTAAAAGAAATAAGAAGTGTTGCCAAAATATCCATGAAGGGCGTATTTGAATGTTCAAAATTTATCCCTTTTACACAATTATGAGTTGTCATTGATTAGTAGTTAGCAGACTTCCAACAAAGTTTAACTTATAAGTAATTAATTTGGGTCTAAACGAAAATACAAACTTGCGACAAACAAAAGTTCATAGAAAATAAAGCGAAAGAGAACACATGAGAAAGTAAATAGAGAAGAAAAAGATACAACTTGAGACCTTAATCTTAAGAAAATGGAAGGAAATAGAAATGCAAAATCAGTATATAATTTTTCGTGTTCTTGTCGACACCCCCTCTTACAATATCGATCATTATTCGAGAGCCTTATTCCTCAAGCCAAACTAAAACATGAATCGAATGTTGTTATGTCAACATTACTATTTCAGGTAAAGAATAGAAAAGGTAGTCTTGAGTAGGGGTCTCATGAAACAAAGTTATGAATTTATTAGATGAATACCATAAGGTATTTTAATCTTTAAATTAAATATTTGGGGGTTATGAATATGAAAAGCAAGGGAATTATCGATATTATTAAAAGTAGAAGTTAATGTAGTATGAGTTATGAAAATAAAAATTTAAATTATAAAGTAAATAAAATACAACAAAGATAAATGGAAATGGAATTCAAGTGCTAAAGCTATGTGAGCTTTGTTATAGAAAACTACTACATGGGTTCTTTATTACTCATTTTACTCCATTGTGTTAAATAGATTAAATGAGATAAATGAAGGGGAAGATTAAAAAAATGAGATAACTTATCACAAACTTACACATTAAACATTTGGAGGTTACATATGAAAGGCATTGGAGTTATTGAGACTATTAAAAGTATAGGCTATGAAGATAAAGAGTTGTGAGTTATGAAAATAATTTTTTAAATTTTATTATAAAATAAATTAAAAGAATGATGAAAAAGCTCCCAAAAAGGAGAAAAAAGATAAATATGTTTCTTGGTCTAAGAGAGGTGCCACCTCACTTTCTTATTGCTCACTTTTATTTTTATATAGATTTTGATGTGGCGGTGTTACTACCTTATTGTTTCTCTTGCCCTTGCTATAATTCTATTTTAATAATTATTCTATTCATACTCTATTTTTCCTTTATAATATTGTATACCTATTCTTTTCAGCTTGTTTGGATGGTTGTTACACATTGCTACATATGTATCGTATTGTATTGTATTGTATTGTATTGTGCTGTATTGTTTGATAAATACAATGTTTGGATAGATTGTATCGTTTGCCGTTGTTTCATGATATCATGCAGCAACAATGTAAAAAATAAATTTGTAATATTTTAAAGAAAAAATATGATACGAGGTAAATTTATTATATAAAAAAGGTAGGGTAAATGATAAAATAAAATAATTTAATAATGTAAGGGTGAAATGAGCGAAAAAGACAAGATAATGACGCAATCACACCAAAATTCGTCATTACGTAACGATGGATTGAACGATACGATATAATAAAATTTATCTAGCAACCAAAATAAGCATCGTATTTAAAGTAGAGGTGTTAATCGGGCGGGGCTGACCCGTTAATAACACGGTTCAACCCGTTACTGTAGCAAAATTCGCGGGCTGGGACGGGTTGGACGGGTAACGGGTTTTAACGTACCGATTTTGAGAAACGGTGCAAAGAACCCGCTACAACCCGTTAAGCCCTTAACGGGTTCTTAACGGGCTGCAGTCCGGTTCAGCCCGTTAACGGTTAATTTTTTTTTTCTTTTTTTTAAATTTCTGACTGTTGCCAACGGTCAAATTCCAAAAAGGACCGTTGGCCAATGGCCATATCTGCCAAAACAGCCCTTTTATTGTACCCCCTTAATAAAATAGCCCCTCCACCCCTAATAATTGATAATTATAATTTTAGCCTTTTAAATACTATAAATAGTCCCCTTCTTCTTCATTATTCCTCACAATTCATTCTCTTACTATTCTTATTCTCTCTCAATTATCTCTTGATAATATTCTCAATTACTCGTTATTTCAACTTTCAAGTTTCATCAAATATTTAGTTTAGTCATTACAAAATTATTATTATCAAGTATTATAAATTTCTAATTCAATTATTCAAGTAAAGTGTGGTATCAACTATCAAGTATCAAGTTATCAATTGAAGTTTGAGTTTCTATATCAAAATTAGTGCGGCATTCGGAATCCCGGTACACTCGTTCCATCCCTTTCTCTTCTTTTGTGTACATTTATTTTATTATTTAGAATTATTATTTTAATTTTTTAATTTAAATTACATAATGGATTTACTTAGAGCGTCCAAAAAAGTTTGCACTAGTGATAATAGGCTAAATTCATGTAATTTAGCGTATATTTATACTCTAACTTTATGATGCTTCACTGTCTTAAGGATGTTAAATGATGATAAATTGGCTCTAATTGTGATTTTTGTGTTTCACGGGAGTACAATGCACTATTGAGGACTTAGGATGGTGATTTGCGCAAAATAGAAGAAGAAAAGCCCCATGGGATATTTGATGGGTAAATTGAAGGATAAAAGGCGATTGGTACAGAATGAAAGTCCATTAGCGTGGGCATTAGCGCGAGTGTAGCGCGCCAGTGCTAGTCCAACGAACCCAGGCAGACTGAAACCCCATTAGCGCTAGTATAGCGCGCCCGCGCTAGTCCAGGCGAGAGAGTTATTTCGGAAGGGCACTTTTGGAAGTTTGGGACCAATCCACTTACTCTATATAAGGTTCAACTCGCCCAAAGGAGGAGAGAATCAAGGTTTAGAGTCTAGTACAAGACTAGCAAAGGCAAGAGTCAAGGAGGGAAATTGGGCATCAATCCATATCTCCTTCCCTTGTGATTTTTACCATTGTTCATGAATTCTTTTGTAGTTTTCATTATTGTTATGAGTAGCTAACTTTTCTAATCTAAGGTTTTGGTGAAACTCGTTGAAGATGAACTTATTG
Organism: Nicotiana undulata; assembly: GCA_005239495.1. NCBI lineage: Eukaryota > Viridiplantae > Streptophyta > Magnoliopsida > Solanales > Solanaceae > Nicotiana > Nicotiana undulata. The sequence goes on from ML249288.1 coordinate 41,538, forward strand.
TGATATTAATATAGTTTTTCTTGGTTGTTAATCTCTATTTGTTCAACTACGTTCTTGTTGTAGTTGATTGAAGGGCCCTCAATTAGCTGTTCCTATTTATTATGTATCTACTTGAGAGAGAGTGCATATTTAGGTAGTTGTTTGAACAACATCACTCCCGGAATATAGGCGAGATCCATAACCGAGGGTTTAGAGGTTGGATTAGAGATAACGATACCTCGGGTGCAATCTAAAGTGAATTGTAATGCAATTTAGCTAGCGTAACTTGAGAGAGTGCGTCTAGTAGATTATCATAATTACTTGAGAGAGATTTATGATAGCTGGAGTGTGCATGATTGATAGAGACAACTAAATCAAAACTATAGGAAATATACAAGAAGGTATTTCATCAACGGGGAAAACCATAACCTTAGACCTTTATTACAATTGTTTACACCTCATTGTTAATTAATCTTTAGTTTATTAATTTCGTTCAGCTGTAGTAGTAAAAATACCACCAAGTGATATTCATAACTTTTGAAAGTTGATTATTGAGAATCTAGTAATCTAACAATAATATTTAATACGTTAGTTCCCTGTGGGATTCGACTCTGGGCAAAATACCCGAATTATATTTGCAACGCCCACTTAGTCTTTTATTAGACATAGTTGAGCGTGATCAAATTTTGGCGTCGTTGCTAGGGAATTAACGGTGTTATCAATTAGAGTTGGAAGAAATACAAAATTCTTAAGTGTATTCAATTTCATTCACTTTGTTCTTAACTTGGTTCTTCCTTTATATGACCGGACACAACCCACGACGGAGAATTTGGCCACGGCAATAGTAGTCCCACAAATACAGGCTAAAACTTTTCAGATCACGAACAACATGCTGCACTTGTTGCAAAATAAGGGACTATTTTCGAGGTCAAACATTGAGGATCCTCTATTAGCTTGTCTCATGAACCTAGATGAAGCTAATGGAGAAGACTTGGCAGAGTGGGTACTTGCTCTTGAAGGCCAAGGTTTTTGAAAAAGGGAGCTCGAATTTGAGCCTTTGCACTTAGAGGGAAGAAAAACTCCTCCAGCCAAGATTGAGGAGTTAAAAAAATGTGAGGAGGTGCTAGTGGAAAAGGCCAGAGTAGAACACCAACAATAAATCAAACTAGATTTTGAGGATGTCAATATTGTAGAAGAGATACTAGAGTTAACCAAGGACATTGATGATACGTATTTAGTTGACTCTAGTGTTATTAGTGTTGAGGATGTTGACAATCCTAAAGTTTATGTAGTTGAGCGCATTGATACACACTCTAATCATTTTTTCACATTGTGTTTGGATGATGATATGAAAGTAGAGTCATCCAAGCCACTTGAGGAGTCAAGGAATGAGGAACAAGATGCCTACATTCTGGAATTTTTCTTGCCAGAAAGACAAGAATACATACCTCATCTAAAGGCCAAGGAGTGTAAAATAGTACAATGGTTGCTCGGGCCAATTAGATTTGTTCCACCACCTCTGGAGCACAACCGAAAACTTGAAGCCAAATTGGGGGTCCAATTCATAAGTTCAAAGTGGAGGCAAAAAGTGATTTGCGTCGTGCCACGACGTTAAATCAAGCACTTGTTGGGAGGCAACCCAGCTTTATTTTTATATTTTTATCTTAGTTTATTTATTTATTTATTTTTATTGTATTATTCTTGTAGTGTCGATTTTTGATTTTTTTAGGAGCATGGAATGCAAAGCCATTGGAAGGATGTTATAGCAAACCAAATAGTTGGAACTAAGTGTGAGGTACCCGCACGAAGGACCAGGCCTGGGAGAAGTCTGATTACCCAATGAGATGCTAGTGCTTCGGCCTTTGGCCTACTAGAGAGTTTCTTTTACCCTTTTGTATGTATGGGTGTGCTTGGGGACAATGCACAATTTTAAGTGTGGGGTGAGGAGATTTTCTGGGTGACTTTCTATGCTATTTTAGTTATGTTAGTTTAATTGAATAAATTTTTTTTTTAAAATAGAAAATATGTGGACTCTTCCCGACGATGGATCTCCTAGACAGTTTTCTTGAGGGAAGTTAGTTCAAAGAAAACACCAAAAAAAAATTTATTTTCTTTTTAGGTAGTGTAGTAACTCCCCCTTGGTTTTTCTTTTGACCACGATTCTTTTCCAAAGGTTTAGCTTGAACCGGGTATAGTTAGTTTTCTTTTTATTTTTTTTAGTTGTTAGGTTTCTTTTGGGCAAGGAGCTGAATTGCAAAATGCATCCCTTAGTGTGTTACACCCGAACACCAAAGACTCTAGGGTGTGACGCTTAGGCTCATTTGTTGACTCTTGTAGAATGCCTTAATTTTGCATGTTGTAACTAACTTGAATGCTCAGTGGAGTGTTTTGATGAACCAATCTAGAGTGACTTATGTGCCATGTGTGTAAGGTATTTTGCATTGTACTCTATGTCCACATTTTATACTTAGAACTTGCCATGTCTGTGTGCAAAGCGAAATGGTAGTTTGTTCAGTCTTAGAAGTGATATAGGCATTTCTTTGTTAAGCCAGACATAAATATGTATCCACATGATTGCAATTCATCATAGTTAACCCCTTTGAGCTTATAAGCTTGTTTCGTTGGCAACCACATTATAAATCGTACCCAATTGTTTGAATAGCCTGCCTGTTTGAACCTTATACCTCCTATAAGCACTTGAATTGTAGAGAACATGTAAAAGTCAAAGTGTGGGTTGGTGTTCTGGTTTTTGAGTGGAATCAACGAAATAGAAAGAATGGTGCGAAGCATAAAAAAACTGAACACCACTGGGAAAAAAAAGGGAAAGAAAAATATAGGAAGAAAGAAGGACAATGAATAAATGCAGTCCTTGATGAGTGGTGAATTGAGAAAAAAATTGCGCCTAATGAAATTTTGGGGTAATCTAAAGAGAGTGGTGGAAATTCTGGCCAAACATAAGAATGGGCTGAAAGCTACAGTAATTGTATTTGAAGTGCTTAGGGAAGTTAGTCACTATATCTAAATATATCCTACTTGTCCCTTAGCCTACACTACAACCAAATGAATACCTAATTGATCTTAGACTGAATGGACTGGATTAGTAGAGTATTACACTACGGGCAAGCATATGGTGTATCTTTGTGGCATATTAATGTTCTTTCCGAGAGTGAGTGAATTCTTTCTACTTTAAGTTCCTACTTGTTCTTAATATTACTCTTGTGGAACTACTCTCGTTTGTGTGATGTGAGGGCATGTGGTTCATGACGGAAAGGTAAGTCTTGACCTCTGTATAGAGTACTTTGAGGAAGTAAGAGTATGGCATGGCATGTGAGAGTCGTCTCTTGAGGCATAGATGTTACACGGCTAGGAACAATGCTTGTAAAATGTTCGCGGTGTGACATCGTAGGGAAGTGTTTGATGGAAGAACCCTAGTAGGATATAATGGATTGCTCGAGGACTAGCAATGATTTAAGTGTGCGGTATTGATAAAAGGCTAAATTCACATAGTTTAGCATATATTTATACTCTAACTTAATGATGCTTCACTGTCTTAAGGATGTTAAATGATGATAAATTGGCTCTAATTGTAATTTTTGTGTTTCACACGAGTACAATGCACTATTGAGGACTTAGGATGGTGATTTGCGCAAAATTGAAGAAGAAAAGCCCCATGGGATATTTGATGGGTAAATTGAAGGATAAAAGGCGCTTGGGACATAATGAAAGTCCATTAGCGCGGGCATTAGAGAGAGTGTAGCGCGCCCTCACTAGTCCAGCGAACCCAGGCATAATGAAACCCTATTAGCACGGGCATTAGCGCTAGTATAGCGCGCCCGCGCTAGCGCTAATGCCCGCGCTAGTCCAGACGAGAGAGTTATTTTGGAAGGGCACTTTTGGAAGTTTGGGACCAATCCACTTAACCTATATAAGGTTCAACTCGCCCAAAGGAAGAGAGAATCAAGGTTTAGAGTCTAGTACAAGAATAGCAAAGGCAAGAGGCAAGGAGGGCAATTGGGCATCAATCCATATCTCCTTCCCTTGTGATTTTTACCATTGTTCATGAATTCTTTTGCAGTTTTTATTATTGTTATGAGTATCTAACTTTTCTAATCTAAGGTTTTGGTGAAACCCGTTGAGGATGAACTTATTGTGATATTAATATAGTTTTGTTTGGTTGTTAATCTCTATTTGTTCAACTACGTTCTTGTTGTAGTTGATTGAAGGGCCCTCAATTAGCTGTTCCTATTTATTATGTATCTACTTGAGAGAGAGTGCACATTTAGGTAGTTGTTTGAACAACATCACTCCCGAAGTATAGGCGAGATCCATAACTGAGGGTTTAGAGGTTGGATTAGAGATAACGGTACCTCGGATGAAATCTAATGTGAACTGTAATGCAATTTAGCTAGCGTAACTTGAGAGAGTGCGTCTAGTAGATTATCATAATTACTTGAGAGAGATTTATGATAGCTGGAGTGTTCATGATTGATAGAGACAACTAAGTCAAAACTATAGGAAATATACAAGAAGGGATTTCATCAACGGGGGAAACCATAACCTTAGACCTTTATTACAATTGTTTACACCTCATTGTTAATTAATCTTTAGTTTATTAATTCGTTCAGCTGTAGTAGTAAAAATACCACCAAGTGATATTCATAACTTTTGAGAAAGTTAATTATTGAGAATCTAGTAATCTAACAATAACATTTGATATGTTAGTTCCTTGTGGGATTCGACTCTGGGCAAAATACCCGGATTATATTTGCAACGCCCTCTTAGGCTTTTATTAGACATAGTTGAGCATGATCAACTAGTAGAGGTGGTAGTAAGAAAATTTCCAAAAGATCAAGAGGCGGTATTGGTTCTTCTAGTAGCTTTACACGTGTTTCTGAAAGTTCACCCGAAAATGTAAATGTAGATTATGAGCGACTTCCAGAAAATTATGGTATAGATGATGATTTATATGATATTTTAGATGATATTCAATCACCCGATAATATTGAAACACCACCACCTACACCCGGTAATGCTAGTAAAACACAAAATATTAGAGGTGGAACAAGTAAGCCTCCCCTCCCTATTAAGAAAAATCGAAGATTAAGAAATAAGTGTTGGAATTTTTTTGATAGACTAGAAAATGAAAAAAATTATGTAAGATGTAGAATATGTAAGGAAGTTTATAAACATGACCCCGGTAAGAATGGGGGAACGGGTCAACTTATCAGGCACATGGTAGATGACCACCCTCTTGATTGGGGAGCAGATGAGGAAGATGGGCAACAAAAACTTAACCCGAACACTGAGGGGTTAATGGGTAAATAAGATATTAAGAAAGATCGGGAATAATTAGCTAAAATGATTGTTTTAGGTTGTTTACCTTTTAGTTTGCTTCTTCATCATATCTTGTTACTTATATTCAAAGAATTTATAACCCTATGTTTAAAGGTATTCCTAGAAGTACTTGTAGATCTGATATCTTTAGGCTTTATGGACAATATCAGACATATATACGTTATTTGTTCGCCAGTCTTTCTTGTAGAGTTTCTCTTACTTCTGATATTGGTCGTGTTGTAAATGAAAATGATTATTTGACTGTTACATGCCATTGGATAGATGATAATTTTTGTATGCAAAAACGTATTATTGCTTTTAAATATGACAAAGATCAAAGTCATACTGGTGCATTCATAAGTAATACTATCCATGAAGTTGCTATATTTTATAATCTTGCAGAAAACGTTTTGTGTATGTCATTTGATAATGCTTCTAACAAAAATGCTGCTATTACATTACTAAAATTGCATCTACACCCACCACTTCCTGAAATATTTCATGTTAGATGTGCATGTCATATTTATAACTTGATTGTGAAGAGTGGCCTTGACTTATTTAGCAATGAAATCACATTAGTTAGGAGAGCTGTTGTTGTAATTCAAGGAAATAATAGAAGTGCTAGATTAAATGCATTTAAGGAAAAATGTGTACACTATGGATTAAAACCAAGACTCATGCATGAAGAAATAGTTACTAGGTGGAATTATACTTATTTATTCCTAAGATGTTGTTATAAATATAGAATGCCTATAACTGAAGTTCCTAATTCTCATTATACTGATCCTAACCGTTTGTTAACATCTAGAACTTGGGATGTCATTGAAGATGTTGTAAAAAATTTACAAAAATTTTATGTGGCTACACTTGAGTTTTCTGGAGCTTATTATCCTACTATTGTAAATGGTTTAGTTCATATTGCTGAAATTTCTCTTTTACTACATAAGTTGAAGATGAAAGACGGATATACTACTGTTGTTGAATCTATGCTAGATAAGTTTAAAAAATATTTCTTCCCAATACCCCCTATTTACATAATTGGTGCTATTTTAAACCCTACTATCAAAGTGATAAAGTGTCGCCAATTAATCAGTGATTTATATACTTATATGAATATTGGAGAAACTGAAACTCCTGATAGTGACACTTGTATTTATGATCTATACAAACATTTACAAACTTTGTATAATTATTATGCTAACATTGTTGATGCTTCTTCGGTTGTAGATGCAAATATTCCTTCAAGTAATACTTCAACATCTAGAACAACTTTGGAAGATGATGCTGGTATTCAAGATTATTTGATTTGGTCTACACTAGGAGAGCATCAACAAACCAGTAGCAGGAATATTGATGAACTCCAATTCTACTTGCAAAAGTCACCGGAGCCCCTCACAAAGGATTTTCTACCTCTAGGTTGGTGGAGGAGCAACTCAAATCAATTTCCTGTTCTTTCGGACATGGTTCGAGACGTTCTAAATGTGCCTATTTCAACAGTCGCATCAGAGAGCGCATTTAGCCAAGCAAGGCAGCAACTAGGAGATATTCGTCATTCATTGGGTAGCAACGGTTTGGAAGTTCTAGTGTGCTTCAGAGATTGGATAAGATCAGAACGGCGAATCAAGGGCGTGACGAGGTAGATGATGCGGAGGACCAAGAAATTGGAGATATAATGGTTTATGGTACCGATTATTCAACCAATGCTGGAAACCAAGAACCTCATGTTGACATGGAAGAGTTTACACAAATGATGCAAAACATGTGATGTATTATTTCTTTTTCTTTTTTTATAATTGTTGTAAACTTTTAATTTTCAAGTTCAAAAATCAAAAAAATCAAAAAAAATAAAAAAGGAACTTGCAAATTAATTTGAAGTATTATATATTATTCAATAAAAATATCAAAGTTACTTACATATTGTGAATTTTTGATATTGCCTATTAGTCTTATTAAATATTTTTCAGTAGCCACTTACTTTCAATTTTCAAATTTAAAATTTTAAAATTCAAATTTAAATCTTTAAACCTTTTAAACTTTAAAGTTCACACTTCAAAGTTTAATTATAAGCTTTAATTCTAACCCTTAAGAGTTTGCAAACGCTTAACTATCAATAACATTGAAAAAGAAAAATATAAATTAATTAAAAAAAATTAATAAAAGCCCAACCCCACAAACCCGTTAAGCCCGAAACCGTACGGGCCCTATAGAGCCCGAAAATTCCCAGCCCGCCCCCAGCCCGTTAACCGGACGGGCTGACATTTTTTTTGTCCAGCCCGTCTTAGCCCGCCCGTTAAACACCTATAATTTAAAGTAGCAACACGATACAATACAACAAGTAACGATCATCCAAAGAAGTTATTAATTGTTGGTGTGTAACATTATAAAATAACAAAAAGTAATAGATTCTATCCAAATATTATATAGACTAAAAAAAAGTAAAATTCAGTATCATATCCAAATAACACAACAAAAAACTGTTAAAATGTAGTGTTCAACTCATTAGTTTTGAGTTAAAACAATTTAGATATTTTCTGAAACGCCAACAGAGTGAAGGAGGGAGCCATACTTTTTGGCATTTCTGCTGAGAATTTAAGATGGTGAAACTTGTGCAGCAAAGTGTTAGGGGCCTGAAATCATGGTGGAAATTCAGATCCACTAGGGTTTCCTCATACTCTACTGAACCTGAAACCCTAGCCTCCTTATTTAATTCTATAAAAAATAAAGGTTTGGATACCACCCTAGCCTCGTCTCCAAATGATAATCTGTACCACAAGCTACTGTATTCGACAAGGTCTAGTGCTTCGGTCATACCAGTACTGGACCAGTGGGTTAGTGAAGAAAAGCCTCTTAAGCATGAAGATCTCCAGATTATCGCCAAACAGCTTAGAGCTTACCGCCGCTTCAATCATGCCCTTCAGGTCTTTTTTTTTTATCTTTGTTTTTTGCTTAAGATAATGCCACGGATTAATATGTCAATTAATATACTCCCTTTGTTTGGCATTGTTTGACTGCACTAAGTTTAACAAGGAAAAGAAGACTTTTAAATTTGTGCGACATTTGTGTGGCTATGAAAGCTTCTGATTTATGAAATATAGTGCCAAAGTGTGGAATACTTGATATGTGTTTTTTTCCGGGCGGGGGAAGGGGTCTTTGAATTTGGCTGTTGTTTGGTTTCATCTTCATTGAAGAAGAATGTTAATAGGAAAATGAAGAGTAATATCATTCTTTTGAGAAAAGGTAATTGTATTAAAAGCTGAATTATGTACACAAGTGATTAAAAGACCAAAAGGGAATTGCTTCCTATCTATTGATTAGCTTCAATCCCTAGTATCCAAGAATTCATGATAATTTGCCTATTTTCGTGTTGGTTGTCAACCTTTATCCTTTTTATACCAGGCTTAAGACTAAAGCTATGTTCTATGGATCTTACTTCGGTGGAGTTTTATCGGACTGCAATAATTTTCTTTGTTGTTAATTTGTTGATGCAACTCTGTTTGGACATTAAATTGGATGTGATTGTTTGTAACTATGACTATAGGGATTTAAAGGCTTCTCTTTCATTACCTTTTCATTAGGAGGATGCATAAAGTAGTAAGACTCCTTTTAATCCTTCTCGCCGGGAGAAGAAATTGATTACCTTTTCTTTAGGAGGATGCTTAAATTGGATGTGTTGCTTTCATATGCCATTTGCTAGTGAATTTGTCGAGGTGATGATATTAAGACTAACGCCTAAGAGTAGAGTGTTCTATCTCTAGAATCTCTTCAGCTGAAGAACTATCTATCAATCTGCAAGCAACTATGTTAGCCGAAGAACTACCTATCACTCTTCAAGCAACTATGCATCAGTCTAAAATCAGTTGGAACCAGCTACATAAATCCTCAATGTCCATCCATTGTATTCTGGTTCATTAATCGAATGTTTGAAATTTGCATTTTTTGGTGAATTAAAGGTTATCCAGATTTCACTCTTATTCCTATTTTGTTAACTAGTTTAATTCCAACAGTTGGTATCACCAAAATGATCATTTGCTTATACTGTATTCTAAGCAATTCGATACTAATATGTTCTTGACATGAATAAAAAATGACTCCCCAGTCTCTGTAGTTATTTGTCTTAGAATTGGAACCAAGAAGGTCTACTAGTTTCACGAATTTTATGGTGCTGACCCAAGAGTACGAAAAACAGTTGACTTGTGCTAAGTGAAATGAAAAAGAAAACCTCTACTTTTAAAGTTATTGTGGGTTTCCGTGTGAATTTTCATGTTTTCTGTCCATATTATTATATCTTTCCAGACATGTTGCCTTCAATAGAAAGTCTTTCTATCAATATGCCTGATCATCTTATAGGTTTTAAATTATAGTTGCAAGTTCTTTTGAAACAAAACATAGAAATGTGTGTTGTCCAGGATGCCACTTGAGAATTCATGAGTGTGCCTTAACCCAACTACTGTACTTATTAAACAGTCATATATGAAAGAACGTATCTTGGTTTTGGTAAATTCTTAATGGCACATTGGGCTGAGACATATTAATAATTTTTAGGTCATGGGCATACAACATGTGAAACCTCGATAAGATTACCACATACGGCATATCAACATGCCATAAAAATAAAAAGGAGAAAGCTGTGTGCATAAGTTTGTTAGTAAAATGTGTTACTATAAAAAAAATTAACGTTATATGCTACTTCTTATGGGAAATAAAGTGCTGGGACTTTGACATCAATACGGTCGCAACCTGTCAACTTAGACGTGTATAATATTCTCTATGCCTAAGCAGATTTTATTTTAAAGAATGTATGGCATCTCTATTTCTTACATATATTTGCCGATAGGTTAAGTTATATCTGCATGGGTTTTCTTTCTGATACTCATACAAGGACCATATGAAGATTTTGTCAGCATTCAAAATTATACTTATAAACATCTATATACAAAATAAATAGTCTTTTTGATATCGAGACACACAAAGTCATGCATAACGATGTACTGTTAGCATTAGAATACGTATATCTATCCATTAATACCGTATAGAATGATCTGTGCTATTTTCACAAATAATATGCATCCTAAAAATTATTATTGCTATTAAAATTTAAAAATATACATTGCGAATGTTTTCTTTGTTCGAACAAATACAAATACATTTACATCAATTCGAAATTTAAGAGTGCTGATTGTGAACTTTTAAGTATTCTTAGAGTCAGTCCTAAAAGAGTCCTCTCTGTTCCTGCCTTTCCTCTGTATTCTTCTTAAAAAGAAAAAGAGCATTTGATTCGATTATTTAACCAGCTCTGGAAGTGGATTTAAAACTATACATGAATTAAACTATTATCCTTCGACCTCCATACAACTTGATTTTTTTCCCTTTCTGATTATTGATTAACTCCTCTGTACAACTTGACTTTGTAACGGATACCTCGCAAACTAGTATATTCAATCCTTGTATAAATATTTCAACTGAATCAGTTTAATGTTGAAATAACTAGAGAAATCCTAATCACCCACATCAAGTCTCTATTAATCAGCCCTATTTTTGTTTAAACCACCAGCCATTTGGGAACCAAGGAAAAAAAAGACCAGGTTGCATATTTTACTTTTTTTTTTCTTTCTAACTTGTGTATAGGTTCGAATACCAAATAGCTCTAGTGGATGCTTGATTTCTGCTTTTAATACCATTCCAGATTTATGAGTGGATTAACAAGTCCAAGCATTTTGATACATTGTCTGGAGATGTTGCAGTCCAACTGGATTTGGTATCAAAAGCCCATGGTGTGAAAGCCGCGGAGAAGTATTTCGCTAGCATTCCAGATAACTTAAGAACCTACCGGGTACATGGCGCTCTCTTGAACGTCTATGCTGATGCAAAATGCTTAAAAAAAGCAGAAGATACCATGCAAAAGCTGAAGGAGTTGGGCTATGCTGGCACAGTGGCGTACAATGTTCTGATGACCCTTTGTGCTAAAATGGGAGATATTGATAAGCTAAACTCACTTATGCTAGAGATGGAAGACAAGGGAATTGTTGGTAACGTGATTACCTACAATATCCTCTTAAATGCATATGCATCTGTTCCAGATGTTGAGGAGATGGAGAAGCTTCTGATGAAAATGGAAGCTGATCCACTGCTGATTGGTTGGAGTCCTTATACAGTTGCTGCCAAGGGATACCTGAAAGCTGGTGATACAGAAAAGGCTTCCGCGGCATTGAAGAAATGCGAGCACCTAGTCAGAGGGAAAAGGGCAACGCTTGCTGTTGACATGCTCCTTACTCTCTATGCTAGTATGGGGAAGAAAGATGATGTGTATCGTGTATGGGATAAATACAAGAGAAGAGTTAAGTGTAACAATTCAAGCTATCATTGTATGATAAGTGGATTAGAAAAGTTGGGTGATCTTGATGGCGCAGAGAAGATATTTGCCGAGTGGGAAGCAAACAGGGTACACTTTGACATGAAAATTCCAAATTTGCTCATAACTGCTTACTGCAAAAAGGGTCATATGGAAAAGGCTATATCAATCATAGATGAACTCTTGGAGAGTGGGAAGCAGCCGAATGGGAGCACATGGAATCGTCTAGCACTCGGTTATTGTGTACAGAATGAGATGGAGAAGGCAGTCGAGACGATGAAGAAAGCAATCTTGGCTAGTTGGCCAGGGTGGAAGCCGCACTTTCATAGTTTCGCTTCCTGTGTGAAGTACTTGCAATTGAAAGGAGATACTCAAAGAGAAGAAGAGCTTAAAGATTTACTTAGGGTGCGAGGTCTCTTCCCAGAGGAAGTTGAGAGGGGTCTGAATAAGTATATTGAAATTGGAAATCGTATGTCTGAGGCAGTTGATGAAACAGAGCTTGAGGAGGCTTGCTTACAATAATATAAAAATCTCTACGGCGCTGGATAGTGGATTATTTAATTCTCTTAAGTTTTTTTTCCCGTTAAATCGCTAATAAAACCTTTTTTTTACTAGATTTTTCTATAGCTGCATCTAACTGGATGAAACGTTTATGGGGTGGATGCATGATATTTGTTGCTCTGTCGTATACTTGCAGGCTTGCAGCTAAGTACATGGGGAGAAATTCAAAAATAGTCAGATTTACCCGTGGTCATTCAAAAATAGCGACACTTTCAAAAGTAATTGTAATTTAGCCACTTTTCATGTAAAGATAAATCTGGACGAAAATACTGTTCAAAATACGGAAACACTCCAGTATATTACACTGGAGTTCTAGCATAAGTATACTTGAACTCTAGCATATTATACTGGAGTTCCAACATACGTATACTAGAACTCCAACATAATATACTGGAGTATCGGTCCAGTATAATATGCTGGAAGTTCATACACAGGTGCTCGAATCTCCAGTATATTATGTTGGAACTTTCCGCTAACTTTTCGCTCGTTGGAATTCCAGCATAATATGCTGGAAGTTCATACACAGGTGCTCGAATCTCCAGTATATTATGTTGGAACTTTCCGCTAACTTTTCGCTCGTTGGAATTCCAGCATAATATGCTGGAAGTTCATACACAAGTGCACCGCACTCTAGTATATTATGCTGGACCGGTCTTTATTGTCGTAAATTAGTGACTATTTTTCAATGACCTGGCAAACACTGGTTATTGTTGAATGATCAATTCAAAAACTGGCTAGCCCGTGCTATTTTTACAAGTACATGTGGATATGTTCTTTACTGGGTTCCTCCAACTTCAAGATTAGCCCAGAATTGACGGCCTGGCTACGGTTTATCTAGACTCAACTAACCTTTTAAAGCCCAAATATACGAATGGAAAATAAGTGAAAATAGCATTGGCTAGCCATTTTTTGGACCGGTAATCGAAAAATATCCATCATTTGTAGGGTCATTGAAAATAAGTCATTACTCCCTCCGGTTCACAATGAGTGTCCAGTTTCCTTTTAGTACGCCCATTAAGAAATTACTAAATCCTATACAAAAAAATCTAGTATGACTAAACTACCCTTATTAAAGTATTGGTCACATAATTATAGTGAGGAGTGAGAAAAGTTTTTTAGGGATATGCACATAAGGGTAAAAGAGTAAAAACAAATTGAATTTTTTCTTGATAACATAACTGGACACTTATTTTGAACCAAAATGAAAAAGGAAGCTGGACACTTATTGTGAACCGGAGGGAGTATTATATATGGAGATAAAATTTGGACAAAAATATCCTAGCTGAAACATCAGAAAGCTTCAGCGTAATATACTGGATTATGGAGCTCATGTGTATAAATTTCCAGCATATTATGTTGGAACTTCCAGCACATTATAAAATTTCAACACATTACGTATTCGAACACCAGCATATATTATGTTTGAATTTTCTAGATTTTTAAGGATGTTTTTGTTCAAATTTTATATTTATATAAAAAAAATGATTGAATTTTAATTACCTTTAAAACAATGGTTATTTTTCAATTACCGTCGGAAATCAGTCCATTTCTGAAAGCTCCCTTTCCATTTCTTTTACAAGTTGTATCTTTTTTGTGGTAATATAAGTTGTACTTCTTATTATTAGATTAAATGTGAAGTGACACCAGAAAAGGGAGAAAAAAGCGAATGATAATTGGTCTCATTAATTTTTATGAAATTTAAATTAAGATTCTGCTGAGATATAATTCTTTATATTATCTTTCCGGTGCCTTCTTTTTTCTGTTTAGTCATGACTCATAATATATTGGGTAGCAGAAGATTTTTAGGGGTCAATCCACAACAGGGGCAGAGGTAGAGTACCGAATGCGGGTTCGGTCGAATTCAGTAACTTTTGTTCAATTATATAATTGTTAAGAAATTCATTAATATATATAACTTACTAATTTAGAACTTAATAACTTGAAAGAATTACGATTCCGAACCCATAAGGTTTTGATCCAGTAAGCTATAAAGAAGGAATGTATCGTAAGAGCAATCATTGGCCACTACCTCAAGGATATAACAATCACTACCATTTTCTCCTTTTGATTTTAAATTGGCATTGGAAAACGAAATATAAAGAGAATATGATATTTGTCGACATTATAAGGCACAAAACATATATATACATTTCAGAAAATGATTATTTTATTTTGCTGGGAATAACATATATCTTCAACTTGTGCAAGTAGATTTGACTCCAAATTCTACGTGATAAAATGCAATATAGGTCCTAAATAATAACAATATCCTATTAAAACTACATGTGTCTTGAATTCAGCACCCTTTGTCTAGCTGTATTTTGTGATTTGTTTGGCGACCTAGACATTCCAATCAAAAGTTCGAGTGACCTCCGACCAATCAAGTACCAAAAGCAAAAAAGAAAAAGCATTATCCACATAAGAAGAGTTTATAGAAAATAAGCAAATACATAATTTACCCATCAAGCTTGTAGACACATCTCATTCTCTCTTTCGCGAAACTTTTTTTTATATATTCAATTTTTTAAAAGTGTGTCTAAAACATATTATTTTTGTGCTTGACCAATTTTCAGATAATGTGATAGTCACGCCCTAATAGGATCGTGACACGTGTTATTGAATTTAAAAGGGGAAAAATATATATTAGAAATTAAAATTAAATCCATCTTCTCATCTTTCCAATTTCTATCTTAAGTACCATTGTTGCTACCACTACAGTTGTTTGTGAGAAAGTTTCCAACAACACTAAAATTCAACCGCACTATTTAAACAATTAGCCGAAAATAATCGAGCAACAAATTGAGTTTAATAACCCAATAGTCAACAAGACCCAATTTAATTTTAAAGCTTTTTTTGATAGTCCATCAATGGTGGATTATAAAAAATTTCACCAAACTTTCAATACTACTGTTAAAGCTTGCTATCACAAATAAATAGTTTTTATAATATTTGGACAATACACCAACAAAATCCGCCCAATTTTACAGCTAAACGAGACGTTCTTTCAAAAATTCTATTTGGGGAAGAAAATAAGGGGGAGGGTGGTGAGAAAGAAGACTAGAGGGAGGGGGAGGGGTTCTTGTGGTGAGGAGAACAAAAACTGGGATTTTTTATGGGCTTCACGTGCTTTTTTGATGTATAAACACGCAAGTGCTATCGGGTCAAAAATAGTATATTTTAAACACACTTTTAAAAGATTAAGTATGTAAAAAATTTCTAGGGAAAGAGAAGTGTGTAACATGAATTTCGCTCCAAAGTTGATGGTAAACAATATATTTTGCCTAGAAAATATTTGGAAACGCTTTTGTTCTTTTCCTTGAAATTATAGGAAATGGCATAGATGATCTATACACCGTCTAGCTAACTTATTTCTAAACCAGCGTAATAAAATTTATATAAAAAAAATTCAGATTTTCTTATTTTATTTTCTACAAATATCCCAATTTTGAAGAAGAATTAACCCAAAAAGTTATCCACCTAATCTCTTAAACTAAAAATAGTCGTCTAATGTATAATATTATATAATTCATGTATAGTACATGTGTAATTGTATATTATCAATGTATAATCTACTTATATATATAGTGGCTAGAAAAAGTAAACATTAAATCTGGCCGGCTATTTATGTAACAATCTCCTGAAAGTGTGTGAAGTTTGTTCCTTTTTTAAGGGAAAATAGCCTAAATGGCGCTTATACTCGTGTCACTTAGTCATGCCGGTCTCCAAACTTATCATTTTGTCAATTGAACACTTACACTCATTCAAATCGTGTATAATAAACGCTTATGACAGGAGACTACTAGTGCGTGCAATACAATCTCCTACACGTAGAATGTCACATCATTACTAGTTCCACATAGAAAAATAAACTATTGAAAAATAGTATTGGTCACCCAAACCTAATATTTCCTGCCATTTTACACTTTATAGACTATTCCACCTCAATAAACAACCTTATAGCCACCATTACAACCTCTTACTTTATCTGACCACCGTGAACCATTCCTTTACCACCAGCAAGGATTGTCCTTTCAAAATCCCACCCAACAAAGATCGTCCTTTCATTGACATTTAAAGCTCCTGATAATGTGAAATATTCATCTATGGAGCTGGCTTACGCTGCTGGTCGCGCTGGAGGGACCATGACGGGAGTTCTAAGTGCAGCAAACAAAAATGCAGTGGAATTATTTGTTAGTGAGAGGGTTTTGATTAAATAGAACAGTGTCATCAGAATCAAAACAGATATGTTCGTCAACCTAAAGAGTCGTCGGAATCAGTGACGCTACTACCATGGGTAGGACACTGAAGTAGCGTCATAAGAGGAATGAAACTCGCCAGAACCCTAATCAGTTGGATTTCGATTAAACAGAAAAATAAATAAGAAATGTAAAAGATTCTTTTTGTTAAAGAAATAGAGAAAATTAGTACATTTCTACCTGATCTTGTGATTTTGAAGTCCATCTGTTGTTTATAGTAGTGTGGAGGGAAAAGAGGGAGGGGAAAAAGGGATTGGGGGCGAGAAGAAAGGTGAGAGAAATTGAGAAAGAGAAAGGGGGAGGGTGGTAATTTCGATTAACTTATTAACTTTTACTTTTTTTAGTTTAATTCATTTTTAATCAACTAGTATCACCTTCTTTACACGCGTGTTACACATAATTTGTCCACCTCAGCTATGTCAATGCCACATAAGCTCGGGCAATGATTAGAGGGATTTAGAAAACTAGTTTTGAATGAATGTAAGTGTGCAATTGGCAAAATGATAAGTTTAGGGACCTGCATGACAAACTGGCACAAATGTAAGTCTCATTTAGACTATTCTGCTTTTTTTAATTGTCTCAAGCTTTATTTGGTTTTGTTTTACTTCTCAAGCCTTTAATGGTTATTTGAACCAGTGTGAACTGTTTCTTTTTTTGAATGAAATTACTTCATGCACCGCGCCTATTTCATGTTCACCACAATTTTGGACATATGAAAAAGTAGTGGAGAGAGAATGCAAGACTATGAAAGCTCACGAGGATGGTGAAGAGTAACAATTCATTACATGAACTTCCTTAGAATAACATAGCTAGCACCAAATTGATGGGAAACTACATCAGGAAAAACCTTGTTTTTTTCAATTGTTTCAGGCATGGATACCAAAAGCTCATTGGTTTGATTAATTCGAATTTGTGTCAAATAAATCCACCATGGATAAAGCGCACTCTATCAAGAAGTTCTCAATTTTTAGGACTCGAGCAATGAGAAAACTTGCATTCCCATGAAATATATACCAAATTGGAGGCAAATAAGAATTTTTTTAAGTAGGGCTATTTACTTCGTTCAAACTATATATGGTTATTTGTCCATTACAATTTCAAGAGAAATACAGATAAATAATGTCTTGCGTAGTCTCACTTGTTTAATTGTATCATCTTTTCTATCCTAGGGTTGTGTACAAAATGGATAAAACAGAAAGGATCATGATCTAGGAAATTATGTTACATATGACCAGTAATCAGTATCATTACTTAGTTACAACATAAATAACATATCTAGTATATGTTATCCCATGCGGTGGGGTCTGGGGAGGTTAGTGTGTACGCAAACCTTATCATTGTCTTATGAGAATAGAGATGTTGCTTCCAATAAAACCTCGGCTCAGGAAAGCAGTGACGGATCCAGAATTTTATGCAAGTGAGTTCAATCTTAGAAGTATATAACTTTAGTAGTAAAATAGTATTTGTCAAGTGGGTTCAAATAAATATTTATATAAAATTTATACAACTTTAATCCTAATTTATACATATGCACAATACTTTTTTTTTTGGTGAAGCGGGTTCAATTGAACCCGCTAGCCACCGCTTGGGTCCGCCACTGCAGGAAAGCATAAGCACCACATTAATGAAAATATATGTAAGAAGGAACAATACCAAAAAGCCATATAAAAGCAGAATAAAAATAACAAGACAGTAAGGTGATCAACAATGGAAAAAAACAAGGGTTATTCATAAAAATTTATTACCAACAGAAAGCGAGACTGCATGCCAATACTACTGTTATGAACACTCTAGACTACCTACTCTACTTTCCTAATTCTCGACTTCTATATCTTCCTATCAAGGGTCATGTCCTCGATTGGTCAGCTAAAATTGTGCCATGTCTTGCTTAATCACCTCTCCTCACCTCTTTTTTGACCTACCTATACCTCTCCGTAGGCCCTTCAATGTCAACCTCTTTCGCACCTCCTCACCGGACGTCTATGCTCTTTCTCTTCACATATGACCAAATCACCTAAATCGCGCTTCCGCGTCTTGTCCTCAGAACTTACGAGACTTACTAAAGTTATCCTTTTGGAATATTGCATGAAAACAGGAAAAACACAGCTGGAACAAAGAAACAAAAAGGGGGAGCAAACAAGTAAATCAAGATTCTGAATAGGGATGGAACACTTTTGGCTATTTACCTAGTCTGAGCTGGAATCACTCGAAGTTGGTGAACTAAACAATATAATTTCCATCACTCTGTTCACACTTCACAGCCACAGACGTCGCAAGCATGTCTGCTACCATTGCCCCGCCGCCACCTACCAACACGATTAATAGTGTGTCACACTAAGTTAGCGTTTGGCCATAAATTTTTAAATTTTAAAAAAAAAATTGATTGATGAAGTATGGTTTGAAGATGAAAATATATTTGGACATCAGTTTTCAAAACATATTTCTCGAATTTATTTTGGAAAAACATGAAACATGACTTATACCCACAAGTTCTAAAACTATCACAAGTCCTGAACATAAATAAATTTGGTACAAAATTATAATTTTTATAATGAACCACATGATACACTATCATATGACTAAGAAGACGAAACAACATTGTTACAAAATTATAAATAGTGAGCTCTTTTATAAAATACAAAAGTTTGGGCAATTTTTATAAAATATAATAGTGATATTTTGAATAGCTAGTTTTGGAATTTGAGATTTTGCTAAAATATAAGCAAAATTTATGGCAAAAAATATATTTTTCAAATAAAATACAAATTTATTTTTATAAAATTTATGACCAAACGGTTCCTAAATAAGGATAAGGACAAGCAAATGTGATAAGTGGAGAGTAATTTCTCTTTGTGATGTTGATGCCTTGATTGTGACAGAGTCTCTAATCAAATGCCCATTTTTTATGCACAAAGGGTGTAGCCTAGCAATGAATAAAGTGCATAAAAATTTTAAGCCTTACTCCAATAAAAACAAAATATATTTATTTGGTGATTTCTTTTCATCTGAAGAATTTACCGAAATTTTGATGAACAGATTAGTTTGTGGATGATAACAAATGGACTAAATAAAATAGAAAAAGAAGATAAGATGCCCATTTGGTTCGACCTTGCTTAGTGCTTGAAAATTCAGTATCCTCTTACAATGTGAAAGCTAGTAAGTTTGCTTTGTGGAATAGAATACATAGTCCACTTTTGTTTTATTGATTCTAAAGAGAGCCATCTTGTTGTTAGATGGCAGCTAATAAGAAAAAGGACCACTCAGATGGTAGTAAAATGAATTTAAAAGGGTCCACCAGCTGATGGGTCCACTAAGAAAAGACCAATTCAATTTTGGTTATCTGCTTTTGTTGAAACTCCCTCAGGTCAACAATGATCGACTATTTTGCCTGTGTTTCCGATGCAAAGAAAAAAACGGATAAATTTTTAAAAAATAAAATTAATTCCTTCTTGATTATATAAATGAACATTTATTTTAGATCAAAAAAATTTAACATACTCGTAATTAGCCTTTCTTTTGTTGGGGGTGGGGGGATTGTGTTTGTGGGTGGGGGAGGGTAGAATAACAGCCACTACTTCTATGGAGTAGTAACTCTGAAAACAAGAATCTCGCATTTGGAAAAAGAGGTATGCACCATAATCAATGGTGGAGGCGAGGATTACAAAAATAAGAACAAATAAATAAACATCATAATTTTTTTGTGAACGGAATTCGGATGAATCTCCTTCTGCACCCTAACTCGCCCATGACCATAGTGGATCAGAATTTTCAACCTCTTTTCTTATTATATAAAAAAGGGTTAAAATCTTCAAGCTCCTTGCCCGTTTACACACACTATTCCTAGTGTAATAGCAACAATCAAGATGCAAAAGCTTCTATGATTTGTTACATTTAGCCGAGTCTGTACATGTTCTTATCTACTACAGACTACAGCACCAAATCCTTTTATACAAGTACAAGCAAAGTAGGATAACAAATCGTTCAGAACAAGATTAGACATGTGACAAAGCAACAAAAGAGGAAAAAACATATTCTGCCAAGTGATCTATCAGCCTGTAATAGATGCCTTCTCAATCTCGGACTACTGCTCGCGGCTAGATTATAAGAGTTCGGATACGTATACAAAGTTGTCGATGAGTTCCCAAAAATCCTAGCATAAGCCACTTCTCCAATAATAGGGTGCAACATATTAGCTGTGGTGCCACCAGGGCTAAGAATAGGTGAGGCCATGTAACTTCCTTGATAAGGTTGATGCGTTTGAGACTGTTGTCGTCGTTGAAGTAACTGGGATTGATTTGAATCAGTGGTTGATATCAGCGTGTGATCGCCACATCTAGGAGTAGGAGGCCTTTGTGGAATGACAATACCAAGATTTGAAGCCTTTCCTTCAGATGGTTTTGTAGATTTTCCGCGCCCATAGAGTGGAATCAAAGTTTTTTGTGAAACTTCGGATTTGCAAACAGGGCATTGTGGCTGTTGCTGATCTGAATTTTCAGAAGAATCAGTCTGGAAATGAATCCATTTATAAATACAAGGCCAACAGTAGAGGTGACCACATAAAGTTACCACAGGATCGTGCACGAAATCCAGGCATATGTTACACTCAAAACCACCAGAAACATTGTCTTCAACTTCATCGTTCATCGCCTTCCACCTTCCTAATGGTGTATCGTGTTTGCCAAAAGTAGTGTCGAGCTGTTCTAAGGCCATATCCTGCTTCTTTATGTATCAAAGCTGGTTTCTAATGCCTGTTCAAAAACAAATTCAAGGGTCTCAGTACAAAAAAGAAGACTTGAAATAACACTATGAACTAATACAAAACTAGCACCAAAAACAACTGCATATTAAATCTCAAGGTTGATGCCAAACAATTTAAAGGTGCAAGGACAAAATTAAAGGCCCTACGCAATACTAAACGTACTAGACCAACTAATAAATTTCAGCAGAATAGGCCCCATTATTTGTTCTAGTCTAAATTAAGATAAAGTACATTGTCAATAAGATGTAGCACAAGTTGCGTATAAACTACCTATTGGTTTTATTCAAAAGCCAAATCCATCACCTATCATAAAACTCCAAATATCATAAGAGGAGAAAAATCAGTTTCTCTATTCCTTGAGCAGAGAGTGTATCAGAACAGTCTATCTACCTTCACAAGGTAAGGATAAGGCTGCGTGCACACTAGCCATAAAAGGAGTTACAAAATATATGTTATTGTCCACAGACTCTCCAGATATGGGTAAGCTAAGGAACAGCTCATAGCATACTTTGTTTCTAACAGGGAAAACTTAATTCAACCTGATCTATGCTATGTGAAATGAAAACTATACAACAACAACAACCCAGTAAAATTACACCGTGGAGTTTGAAGAGGGAAGAGTGGACGCAGACCTTACCCCTACCCAAAGGGGTAGAGAGGCTGTTTCTGGGTCTCTGAGCCGAGAGTTTTCCGGAAACGGCCTCTGGATCTCTGAGCCGAGGGTATGCCGGAAACAACCTCTCTACCCTCCAGAGTAAAGGTAAGGTTTGTGCACACTCTACCGTCTTCATACCCCATTGATGAGATTTTACTATCCATACCCCACTGATGAGATTTTACTAGGTTGGTGTTGTCGTCGTCCTTCAAAATCTCAATACTAAGTACCACTATGTTTAGTAGTCCTACTAAGCCAAATTTAAAATTCCACCATATATTTCTATACAAAACTTTTATTATCTTCTAAGAAAGTTGACTTCACGTTCATCCAAATTCACTGTCAATGCCCATAAATCCCACAACACCCACCCAAACAGAATGGAGAAAAACTACAAACCTCATTAACAAGAACCACAAAAACATGATGTTTAACATAAAGATCTAAACTCTCAATAAGAAAAATCCAAACTTTGCCTTAAATCTTATAAAATACAGGAGGAGCTATACCCTTTCTCAACTATATGAATAAAAACTTAAAGAAACAAATAGAGAGAGACACGAAGAATGAAAAAAGATACATACCCAAATAGTATTTTTGTATCAAGAACGCTTTCCAATAAGAAAGATATAATCTTGTTTTGCCAACAGAGATAAAGGAAATGGATTGAGTGTTTAGTAGGAGAAAGCTAAGAATCCTTTTTTTTTGTTTAAAAGCAAAGGAGAAACAGAGCTAAAAAAGGGGGAATAACAGATGAAGAGTAGATAGATATGAATATGATGAAGTGGTTGAAGCTTGGCGCTATATATATACTGCTTTATAAAGACACGCCTATACATATAAAGGGGTCTGTATCTATAGGATAATTAGAGTGTATAATTCTTACAAATAAATGAAATTATTAATTAATTTGTCATGTGTTCTTCTGGATGATAAGTACACAATGGAAACGCAAAGTGGGACCCCCGTCTTTGTCCCCTCCCCGACGTGGCACTTACGGGGGGTTGCGTACGCCGTTTGTGTGACTCCGTTTTCTTTCTTTGGATTTTTCCTATTTCTGTTATTGTGTAGGTGGCTTTTTGATTCATTTTGATTTAAACTTTTGGAAAATTATTTGATCATTTCACCTAAAATTGTAAGTATGCGTGAGAGGCACACTTTCATTTTCTTATTAACGTTTATCTTTGAATGTTTCAACTATGTAGTAAAATAGTCTGATTGATTTTCAAAAATAAAAATACCTTTTCTAATTCAATTGATCATATTTTTCTTTATGCTTTTGAGAATTTTTATAAAATTAAAACAAAAAAAGGGGTATTTTCTTTCTTTTTCTGGTTGCTTTTAGTACAGCAACCATTGATAAGAAGAAGTTGTGGCTACAAGCCTATAACAGCTTTTCTGATATAACTTATGAGTTTGAAAATCGAAAAATAATCTCGTTGTAAAATTATAAAAGAAAATAAAACGACGTATATGCATGCTCTCTTTTTGGCCGTTTGAGAAGGTCATATTGATAGGCACATGAATCTATGGCCTTTCCGTAATATTAATTTTTTTTTTATATTTTCTTTAAATTGATATAATATTAACTGTTGACACTTATGCCATAAGAATACTGAATGATGTTATTTGAATTAGTTATTGAGTTATGCACCCAGAGCAAGAGATCAATTTTCACTTAACATATTTCTTTTTTCTTTTTTTGGTAATGCACTTATGTATTAGAATCGCCTCTGCGTTTGAGCCTATGCAATAGCTTCTTTAAAGATTTTAAAGCTTAATTGGACACATATATAAAATCTGTTATCATAATAGCTAAGAAACTATGACGAGCAAGATCTATTGTAAGAATAACTAGAACAACTTATCGGCTCCAAGAGTTTAAAGTGTTTAATTATTGCTTGTTTGGATGGTTGTTACACATCGTTATGTATCGTATTGTATTATGATGACCCGATAGGTCATCTTATGTTTTAGAACCGAATTCTGTGTTCCGAGGCCTTAAACATCTCATTTTAGTCTTCCTCGATTGCGTGCATAGTCTAGGAGTCTTTCCAGAAAGCTTTTATGTTATAAACTAAGAAAACTATGAAATGTTGCCTCGAAATCCATTTGAGTTGACTTCGGTCAACGTTTTGAACAAACAGACCCGGATTCGTATTTTGACGGTCCCGATGGGCCCGTATCGAGATTTGGGACTTGGACGCATGCCCGAAATCGAATCCGGAAGTCCTAGCCCGAGTTATCGCATTTTGTAGAAATTTGAAAGTTAAAGGCTTAATGAATTTGAAATGTTTGACTTTTTAGATATCAGGTCCGTATTTTGGTTTCGAAACCCGGTATAGGTCCAATACCACATTTATGACTTGTCTGTCAAATTTGGTGAGAAACAGAGTTGGTTTGACGTGATTCGGACGTCCGGTTGTGAAAATAGAGGTTTCAAAGTTTTCTTGAAAATTTCATTTGATTTGGTGTTTAATTTGTAGTTCTAGGTGTTATTTTGGCGCTTTGATCGCACGAGCACGTTCGTATGATGTTTTTAGATTTGTGTGCATAGTTGATTTAGAGCCCTAAGGGATCAGGTGAGTTTCAAATAGGGTACAGAGTGAATTTGGACTTAGAACTCAGCTCGTGTCTGCAATTTCTGGTAACTGACCTACGAGATATTCGCATTTGCGAACATTCCCAATTTCTGACAAGCTCTCATTTGCGAAGAGTACCTGGGCTAGCTTGAGTTCGCATTTGCGATCAAGAGGTCGCCATTGTGGGGAGGCCAGAGTTCGCATTTGCGAACAATTCCTCGCTTTTGCGAAGTGGGCTGGGGCAGGCTTAATCGCATTTGCGATCAATATTGTCGCAATTGCGGAGGGTCAATGCTCGCATTTGCGAACAAATCATCACAAATGTGATGATTGCATAGGTGTGAGAGTCTTCGCAATTGTGATGGATTCTTCGCATTTGCTGGGTTCGCATCAGGTCGCAAATGCGTTATCTGCAACTGTTCAAAACTTGACTTAGACGAGATTTTTGCTTATTCTTCAAATTTTCAAAACAAGAAACCCTAGAGGCGATTTTTCAAAGAACCTTTCTTTCCCAAATCATTGGTAAGTGATTCTAAACTAGTTTCTTTCAATCTTTCACTACATTTTCTAAGA
>ML249289.1:0-54317 GCA_005239495.1 Nicotiana undulata
ATCAAATCTTAAGAACTTAAAATTCTAGAATTCATTTCAAATCATCGAACCGGCCTAACTTGCCTGGAATGACTTCAAACTTTGCAGATAAGTTATAAATGACACCACGGTACTATTCCCAGTCTCGGAATCTCATTCGGACCTCGGGAACATAACATCACTTTCCATACCACATTTCAAGTTCTTTTAACAATCTCAAAACCTCACTATGATCCGAAACCACTCAATTCACGCCCGTTTTACACCAAATTTTTACAAATAAGACAATTAATATATAATAAACCTGTTCCGGGCTCCGGAACCATAATACGGGCCCGGTAACACTGTTTTCACATAATTATTCACTTTCTTATTCCTTTATTATTTTCAGAAAACAATTTCTTTTAAAAATTCATTTCTCGAGCTTGGGACCTCGGAATTCGATTCCGAGCATATGCCCAAGTCACATATTTTCCTACGGACCCTCCGGGACCGTCAAATCACGAGTCCGGGTCCGTTTACCAGAAATGTTGACCAAAGTCAACTATATTCATTCATTAATTATCAAAACTCATTTTTCATCAACTTTTCACATAATAGCTTCCCGGCTACACGCCCCGGCTGCGCACGCATAACGAGGTGAGACTAACGGAGGCTCTCGGAGCCTCGGAACACAGATAAGGCTTAAGTTACATAAGATGACCTTTTGGGTCATCACAGAAACTTTCAAAATAAAGCACAAGAATTCCACATCATACAAACCTTAAATGAACAAAGTCGTGGAGGCTGCCAACAAGAACATCAAGAAGATACTAAGGAAAATGGTAGAGAATCACAAGCAATGGCACGAGAAGTTACCATTTTCCTTATTGGGATACCATACCCTAGTCCGTACATCAACCGGGGCAACTCCTTATTTGTTGGTTTATGGTACGGGAGTTGCCATTCCTGCCGAGGTAGAAATTCCTTCTATGAGGATCATACAAGAAAAACTCAGTGACGCGGAATGGATAAGGAACCGCTATGAGAAACTAGCCCTTATAGATGGAAAACGGATGAATGCAGTGTGTCATGGTCAGCTTTATCAGAATAGAATGTCCAGAGCTTTCAACAAAAGGGTCAAACCAAGATAGTTCACACCGAGGCAGTTGTTGTTGAAACGGATCTTTCCACATAAAGATGAAGCCAAAGGAAAATTCTCACCCAACTGGCAAGGTCCTTACATGGTTCACAGGGTATTGACAGGAGGAGCACTCATACTCGCAGAAATGGATGGAGAAATCTAGCCAAAGCTTGTCATTCAGATGCAGTCAAAAGATACTATGTGTAAACTATTTATGTTTCTTCATATGATGTAATTGAACTACGCTTGACCTGATTCCCATTTAAGAAGGGGTAGGCAGCCCTATGGGTTCTGTCACAATTCAATACAATTTCCATTTCCCCCACAATCAGAAACTAGGGCAGAATTTTGAGGAGGACCCTCAAAATTCTATGGCAAAGAAGGTCGCGATGTCTCTAATAATGTTACAGTTGCTAGTTCATCTAAGTGATTTCTAATTTGCATATTACTATGTCTTTGAAAACTATACACGCATACTTTTGAAAAGAAACCTTACTTTTTGGCCAAAAGCTACCCATGGAAACTTGAACAGGATCCTCGAGCAGAGTGGAGCAGAGCAAGCAGACAAAGGCACGAACCAACCTCCCCCGCAAAACTCACAAATTTTCTTTGGATGCAGGAATAGGTCATCACCATAAGCATCATCGCACCAACAGAATTTCTATGCATAAAACACATTGCCAGCTAAGAATACTTCACTCTTACTCTTACATTTGAATGAGGCTAAGCCCTGCCTTCCTACTTGAATAAGGCCAAGCATTGCCTTCCCTTCGCGTGAGACTAAGCCCTGTCTCTACTCTTGCATGAGGCTAACCCCTTCCTCCCCACTTACATAAGGCCAAGCATTGCCTTCACTTTGCATGAGACTAAGACCTGTCTCAACTCTTGCATGAGGCTAAGCCCTGCCTCCCCACTTTCATAACACCAAACATTGCCTTCCCTTTGCATGAGACTAAGACCTGTCGTAATTCTTGCATGAGGCTAAGCCCTGCCTCCCTATTTGCATAAGGCTAAGCATTGCCTTCCCTTTGCATGAGATTAAGCCCTGTCTCAATTCTCCCATGAGGCTAAGACCTACCTCCCTATTTGCACAAGGCTAAGCACTACCTTCTCTTTGCATGAGACTAAGCTCTGTCTCAATTCCTGCATGAGGCTAAGCCCTGCCTCCCATTTGCATAAGGCTAAGCATTGCCTTCCCTTTGCATGAGACTAAGCTCTGTCTCAATTCCTGCATGAGGCTAAGCCCTGCCTCCCATTTGCATAAGGCTAAGCATTGCCTTCTCTTTTCATGAGACTAAGCACTGTCTCCCTTCGCATATGTGTTGCTCAATTCTAAACCTTGCATTATCTTCTTCTCTCGGGACTAAGCTCTGCCCCCCTCCCCAAACTCTACACAAGACTAAGCTTTGTCTTTTTATTACCTCTAGCATCATGTCTCTACACCTCATTGGCTGAAATATTGCCATTTTGTCTGAAGGCGTCATAGTCTGAAGGAATCATCCTCATAGAAAAGGACATCATGCATGGCCTGAGGATCTCTCAAGCTTGCACATCATTATTCAAAGGCATTATGGTCCGAGAACATCATTTCATGGCCTGCGAAAACCTTACCATACAATTCATGGCCCGGGACATCATGGTCTAAGGACGTTGTCGCCCTTTCCAAAGACAGTCTTCATGGTCCAAAGGGAATTTGCATCATGTCTAAATTTACGCAATAATTAATACATACTCGCATGTAGTTGTATTTTTGAGTTTGCAGGTAATCTCAAGAGAAACCGTTCTCCTATCAGGAGCAATCTTCGCTCCGATTTCCATCCAACGTTCATCTCCTTCAAATTATTTCAAACATAACCGATAGTCATTCATTACCCAGTCTCATTTACCCATAACCGTTTCAAACCCCAATTAATCCTATTTGGAACATCTTGTCCGCTCTTACAACAACGCCATCGGTTTATTTCACTGTTGGATCCACAACTACACACGACCTAATTCCTGTAAAACCAGAGGAATGTAGGCAGCTCAGAAACCAAAGTGCAGCCTATATCTTTCAAATTACCCTATTCGGTCAAAATCGGTCATCATTTCTTTACCCGACAACTCTTTCATCCTTCCCGGGTAAAGAGGGGCAGTTGTTGATACCCAAAGTTTCTCTCATATATTTCAAATATACATATATACTTTCAAAATACTGCATGAGCATCATCAAGTATTTTTTCTAATTTTCCCATAATTTTTAAAGATTTTTAAATCAATTTATTCCCATATTTTTATTATATAAATAATTATTAATTGCATCACAAATAATTTTTATGATCTAACCTCATCAGTTATATCCATATTAAGCTTTAAATATTCTTTGATGTATTTATTATAATTATATTTGCATCTTTAGGCTAATATTGTATATTTCACAATAATAGCCCTTATACACTTATGATCACTTTATTCATGCAAAAATAACTTTTTATGCTTTTATAGTAATAAATAATTGTTATTAACTATTTTATGTACAAATAATATTTTCACTATTTTATTTATCATTTTTTATAAATTATTTTATTAATTAAATTGGGTATTTAACTAATAGCCCCTAAATTCACTAATTTCGGACATAAACTACCAACCCCTTAGCCCATTTACCTAAAACACCTACCCAAATCCTTGTCCCAACACTTAAGCCCAATCCATAACCCCCTAACCCAGTCCGGAACCGACCCAACCCCTTTTAAATCGTAGCCGTTGATCTCTGAGATCAACGGCTCATATCACTCCCCTCCTTTTAATTAACCTACCTATCCCAAAATCCTAACCCTTATTATCCCAGCCCCGCCGTATCTATATTCTCTCGAACCTTCACCTCTCTCTATCAAACCCTAGCGCCTTCACCCCCAAATCCCTCCGATTCTGGCTCAAACATGGAATCAATCCATGATTCACTTACCTATTTTGTGTTACTCTATCATTATACGCTCGTCTATGGCATTACTTAGATTCTTGCCCTATTTTTGGCAAGAACTATCTCAATAACGGGTAGATTCACCCCGATTATGTGAAGATATAAATGATCTTTCGTCCATATACATGTTTATTGAACGATTCTTGCATCTCTGATCCGATTCAAAGAATCAGTCTCAACTAGGGTGTGAGACCTTTCCTTGTTCTTTACTAGTTTCTGATTGATACTCTTTCCTTTCTCGTATTTGACTAATAGTTTCCTTATTTCTATTTAATCTACCGTGTTTTCTTTATTTTTACCTTATTTTGCCCTAAATCTGATTGTTAACCGATTCTTATGTGATATTTTCCTTATTCTCTGTTATATCCCTTATTCTAAGTGTTACTCGCATGATTGCATGCCATTATTCTCTATTAATTTACTAAACTCTTTGGTTTCTGTATTATTTGCCCTAAAATTAGATCCTAATTGATTATATGTTTAATACTTACCGTGTTTCATGTTTATACTATAGTACTATATAAACCCCTCCCTTTCCCCTTTAGGATAGATGGGAATCAATACTCTCACTGAAAACTTAGGGTTTAATTCTGACTCTCTTTGCTCGTTTGTTTCTGGTCTTGGCCGGCTGAAAGCCAAGGCCAATTAATTCTGGACTTGACTATTGTGGTGTATTTTCTTGATTTCCTGCCTAACTGGTGAGTAACTATCTCTTGTCAATTTAATTTCTATGTTTCCATAATCTGTGTATTCGATCCAGCATGTTTAAAGTTTATTCTGAGCATGATTCTACCATGTTTATGTTTCTATGAGTTCATCTAGTCCTATAATTGATATTGTTAGCTCTGAGATTGGTTATTTTTGAATAATATGAATCCTCTTAGAGGTTAACTTAATGTCCTTCAACTTGTTTCAAGTATGCTGTTTTTTCTAGCTCTGAACCCGTCCTGAACTTAGCATATTTAGGATAATACTAGAATGTTAATTAGTTAATCAGTCCTGAATCTTTATAGCTTGTATTGTTATTTAGCCTTTCTCTGTCAATCATGTGCCCTGATACTAGCTTTCTAATGTATCTTGTGTCCATTTGGATTCATGTGGTTATTCTGACTGTTTTCCTTACTACATTGTCTAAATGTATTTTTCTGGGATTCAATAAGGTTGTCCTAAATGTTAGTATGTACACTTAGCCTAATTAGACTTTTCAGACCGTAACTTATTAAAAATTGTGTACTGTGCATAAGAAACTTTGCAAACCTTGCCAATTTGTTTTCTTAGTGCAATTATGCCCACATATTCTGTGTTTTAAACTTTATTGTGATGACTTTCTTCTAAAAATCAAATATGCTTTAAATCTGTCCCTGCCTCCTTTTATATGCTGCTATTTTTAAACTCCTACTCTTAGGTCTTTTAGGTTCTATCCTCAACCTCCCCAGTGCGAGCACTGCTTGGGGTCCATGTGAGACTCTTGTGAACTCTGACACGCTGGGGTTTGGTTCCTAATCTCCTTTGAAAAACTTCTGAGCATTTGGTTCTCTAGTGTGAGCGTTGCCCTGTGTCCTTGAAGCCCTTGAGAACTTTGACACACTAGAGATCTGGGTTCTATATGTGCTATGGGTGAATCACTCATCATTGATTGTTCTGTATCTGTGAAATGAGCCTTGGAGCTGATATGGTTTGAAGGCCTGCGTTGCCCAGGCGTATTTGGGTCTGATAAAATCTCTCTATAGTTTATTTCATTACTATTATGTAATTCATTTATTAACCTGGTTTGTAATAACTTCGTAATAAACAGATTTTGGGGTATCTAGTAAAATTGGAAAGGGTCCTTATTTTCTTTTGCTAATCCGGGTAGAAATCCTGCCTATAGGGTTTCACTTGTGCTGTTGATTCTGCTTATAAGTTTTGTATCGTCTTGTTAGAATCATATAAGTTCTATATTGTGCTTACATATTAGAAATCCTGCATATAGGGTTAAAATTATGACCTGTTAGAAATCCTGCCTATAAGATTAATAATATGACTTGTTAAAAATCCTGCCTTTATGTACATCAACCTGTCAAATAAATATGTGTTAGCAATCATGCCTATAGGACCAATATCTGGCTTAACTATTTTCTGACTCAATGTGTATAAATTCCTGCTTAAATGCTGCTCAATGATAAATATCATGCCTATAGGACCAATATCTGGCTTAACTATTTTCTGACTCAATGTGTATAAATTCCTGCTTAAATGCTGCTCAATGATAAATATCATGCCTATAGGATTAAAATCAGTTCAATGACAGAAATCATGCCTATATGATTAAAATCAGCTCAATGATAGAAATCATGCCTATAGGAATAAAATCAGTTCAAGGCTAGAAATCATGCATATAGGATTAAAATCAGTTCAATAAATCATGTCTATGGAATTAAAACCAGTTCGAACTTAGAGATCATGCCTATAGGGTAATACCCATCACACTCGTAGAAGTCATGCCTATAGAGTTCTACTAACTGATTCAGAATTCGATCATGCCTGTCAATCACTTAGAAAACATGCCTATAGGATTGAATAACAACGCTGGACTTGTGATTGTGATTGATTACTGCATGAAACACCCAGATATCGCACTGAATAAAATTAGTAGGCAAATAGTAGGTCTTAACACTCGCATTAAGAAATTGATTTTGCATACTGATGCTCACCTGTTCGTCGCATAGATATCCTGCCTATAGGACTTTAAGATTAATAAAGACTGCTAAATCAATTGCATGCATTTGATGTTTATGTGTGGAGGTCAATATTAGCCCATAGCTTTAGTTTGAAAGTCCTAATTGTTTTGCTTGTCGCCTAGTATTTTACAATTTTGAGCAACCTAGGTTTAGTCTAGAACCATCCCGAATAGAGGTCCTAATGCCTCCAGGGCCATAGGTAAGAGACGGGTAGTGCATGCATAGGAAACGAATTAGAATCAACTAGAGCGCTTTAGGTAACAACTCAAAGATAGTAATCGGGTAGCAGGAGATGATAGTATGTGCCCGCTGAATAATATGGGCAAAACTCTCGTCTTGGGGGAGTTACGAAGTATTATTTATGTTGCGCGGGGTGAGCCTATAGGCTAAAAAATTTAAGACCCCCTATCCTTATTAAATAGTTTTCTTCACTTTCTTAAACTAATTCACATAATTTAAGTTTGGTCGGGACCCACCGTTGTGGACCTCGAAGGATGCCTAACACCTTCCCCTCAAGGTAATTTGAGCCCTTACCCTATCTCTGGTAATACAAACTTGTACAATCTGAGTTATCTGCTATAGGTGCCCTAACACACCTTAATCCGTTAGGTGGCGACTCTAATAACCAATTCCTTTTCCCTACCCTCTTAAAAAGAGCTGTCAAAATGTTGAAACCCTGATTTCGCGAGAAAAATGGGGTGCGACATCACCTGCAAGATTTGTAGGACTTGTAGAATAGTTTGGTGTGTGGTGAGGAGTAGAAACAGGAGAAAGAGGAGGCTCCCCCTCAGATGTAACACCAGCCTCATATGGAGGAACATCAACACCATGAGAACAATCAGTGGAAGATAATCTGGGATCTGCACTAACTAGTGAGAGCAGATCTAGGATAGGAAAGATAGTGCTACCGTGAGATAACATACGCTTGAAAGGAAGATGTATTCCTGAAAAACAACATTTTTGTTAACAAATAAAGACATAGAATTCAATTCATACATAACATAACTCTTTCGAGATGAAGAATCGCCCAGGAAGGTAACAGGGATGGCTCTTGGTGAAAACTTATCAACAATTCTGGGACATACTACATAACATAGACGACCAAAAACCTTTAAGTGTTGTAGAGAGGATGCAAGAAAAGCAACTCAATGGTGATTTGTACCCAATTGTTGTAGATGACAGTCTGTTGAAAACATTATCAATTGAAAACAACTAATAATGGAAGCTGAAAACATGTTCTTTATTTGAGTTAGAAAGTCATAGTACAACTATAACTTTTGACCTGAAGTTGAGTAGAAAAATCTAAGTGTATCTGGTATATTCATCAACTATTGTGACTAAATACCTCTTACCACTATGAGAGGGAACTATATATGGCCTCCAAATATCACAATTATCTAAGTCGAATGCAGATTGAGACATTGATGTACTTAGAGGAACATTCAATCTAGACTGTTTAGCAACTAGGCATACATGACACTGATGAGTTCCTATTTTTAAGGTACTAAGATCATCTAACTTCATCATTACATCAATAGGAGCATGTCCTAATCTCATATGCCATACTCCTTCAGAATCAAGTAAGTTGGTTGTGTGAGCACACTTATTTTCTAGTGTTACTGCAGAATACTGTGATGATCCTCCTTGAAGTATGTACAAACCATGCTCCTCCTTACCAATCCCCTTCACCTGACCACTTTAGATATCCTTGAAAAGGCATAATTTAGGGAAGAATGCAACCATGCATTGAAGTTCTTTGGTGAGTTGGGACACTGAGAGCAAGTTGTATCTAAGGTCTCGAATGTATAGCACATTAGAGATATTGTTATTTCTAAGTACTGAGGAGGTTCTTTTATGTGATAGAGATACTACATTCTCGGTAGGTAATTGAATAGTGCATCTCTGAGCTAAGGATTGCTTGACAAGAGGTATGAGCATCAATTTGTGAAGTCATATGATTCGAGGCTCCTGTGTCTATAATCCGATTATGCTTGAGATAATTGGACATTAGAGTAATTAGAGTACCTGCAATAGTTAACTTGGTAGATGATTCTGGACCATCTTCATTCCTTTGGATAGCATCTGAAGAATTTGTTGATACTGCTCTTCGGTGAAGAAAGGAACAACAAGAGTATTGTTGGGAGTAGTTTGTGTAAACTGAGGCATGTAAGCATGTTGGACTTGCTACATCCCTAGTTGTGTTCCATAAGAGACTTTCTAAGTGATTTGGAAATATTAGACTACGCACACGGTTTGCATACACTCCAGAACTCTGCCCTTTTTCTTTCCTTTGAAGTCTGATGGATGGCCATGAAGTTTGTAGCAATTCTCTTTTGTATTCCCCTTATAATGATAGTATTCACACTGAACTTGATTCTTTCTATACTTGAATTTTCCAACTACATTTGTTAGGTTCTTATTACTATAAGATACAACTCCTTCTATGCCTTCAGTAGTTTGAGTTGTCTGAGTGAAATTGGCCAGACTCCTTTGACCCTCTTGATCAATCAGTAGAGAGTATGCTTTGTTAGTGTTAGGAGTTGTAGACATCATCATAATTGATGATCTTAAAGTTACTTATTATTTGTGCCCACTTTGTGTCTACGTTTTAGCTGATTCGATAGATATTAGGTCAGGTTTGAGTCTAATATGTTGGTTTTCAGTGCAAGTGATGCAGAGGGTATCAATGAACAAATAATGCACTTAGTGGGAGGAAAAAGAGTTGAGCGAGAGGAAAAACCAGGCGCGCTACCGCGTATGAGAGACCCCTAGTGCTCACTTGAGTGCGCAAGTGAGGCAGTGTACTGCCAGAGGTGCGCGACCACATCTCCAGGTGCGCGGCCGTGCACATCCGCTTCTGGGAACTTTACCCAGGCCTATTTTTGTAAATTCAAAGGCGACTATTTTTTTACCTATATGAAGCCTAACTCGTCTCAAAACAAGGTATCTGATATTTTAGAGCAATGTTTGGAGAGAAGAAGGCAAGGAAATAACGAAAATTCTAAATACTTCATCCAATTCATTCAATACGAAAGTTTGGTTGATTTTGTGAATTGTAATGTCTTCTTGTTCTTCTAATACACTTGTGATAAACTTCTCCATTATGGAGTAATGTTCTTAGGGTTATTGACATATATAGTGTTTGGGGTTTACTCTATGTTAAGTGCCTGAATTCGTTGAATGAGTTGTTAATTGAATGGCAAGGCTAATTGTGGTTTTACTTTAATCAAAAGAGAAGTGTTGCTCCAATTCGCATTAGGTTATGTTGTTTGGGTAAATTTTATGTCTCTCATAGTTAATCGGAGGATCTTGGAGAGTTATCAATTGACCCACTTCGGAAGAATAGTCGAGAGACGTTCTTCGTAAGCTCATTCGTTCAATGTATTATTGCATATGTTCATAGAACGTGTCATTAGGTTGGTCAATGGAACTCTCATTCATTCGAAAGAAGAATTTGAATCTTTAAGATAGCCTAATCATCTATTGAAATCGAATGACTCAAGAGAAGTTAAGAGTGAACTAAGCACGGAGTACTCAGAATAATAGTTGATCACATATGTTGTCTCAACCCTTACTTATCACCTTGATATTCAATCGTTGCTACCTAGTCATTAAAATTCCATTATTTTCTCACAATCGATAATCTTCATTTTTATTATTAGTCGGTAATAACTTGAATCAAAAGTTTATTTTCCTAGATAATGTTAAGCTGAAGATTTATTAGAACATTATTTAAACCTTATGGAGATGAATTAATATTATACTAACTTTGACTAGCGAGCCTAAGTTTTATAAACCGGTTTTGCGCTCGTCATATTTTGGCGCCGTTGCCGGGGATTGGTGATTAATATTGTTTGAAATAATTTTCGGTGCTAATTCAGGAACTATTTTATTTTATTTTATTTTCCTTTTCTTACGCTCTTCTTAATTGTGTACATGTAACATGTATGTTCAGTGGTGTATGACTCGATCTTCTTCCAAGGAATTGGTGCTATACGATCCAAAATTAGATAAGCACCTGCAGTAGTTGAGAAGGGAGAGAATCGACCGGATCGTTATTGGGTCAGAATTCGACTCAAAATACAATGGTGAACAACGAAAAGGACATGAACCTAGCTGCGAGAGAGGCACTCAACAACAAGATGCACAATTAGCAACTGAAGCAACCCATAGAGCTGCAGATGAAACAGTCGACGAGGATCGAGGTTCAATCTCAACCGATCCATGGTCAAAGATGAATTTGAAAATGTAGCTCCCAGGCCTGAGAGGTCTCTAGGAGATTATGCCAGACCGGTGTACAACCAACAACAATCTAGTGTGAGGCCTCTACCCATTGAAGCCAACAATTTTGAACTCAAGTAGAGGGTCATCCAGACCATTCAGAAAAACTGCATTTTCATAGGTAAACCCAATGAAGATCCCAATAGATGGACTTCGACGAAATTATGAACATATTTTGCTACAATGGAGCATCACATGATGCAATCTATCTCAAAGCATTCCCTTTCTCACTTAAGGATGATGCAAAGTAGTGGTTGAGAAGTCACAGGGTTAATCCGTACGTGGGAGGATATGACTACCAAGTTCTTAGAAAAATATTTCTCTGCTGCGAAGACTGGACGGATGAGGAAGGAGATTCAAATTTCAGCCAAGGTGAAGGGGAGACAGCGTTCGAGGCATGGGAAACGGTTTCATTAGATATCTTACAACTAGAATCCCTCTGTTTCCGATCCAGTTCCTCCACCAACGCGAACCCTAGTTAGATTCAGGCTTGCTACACTTTTTAGTTATTGGGAGAACTCAAGTACTCTCTTTCGGAATCAGGAAACAACTCTCAGAGATCTTTTTTCCTTTGGGAAGATACATGAGCGAAACAATTAACCTATTGATATTGGAAGACCCAACAGATTCTTCCAATGTATCATTTCTAGGTCCAATGGAATTCATATGTATAGGAAGAAGCCCTATCAAATAGAGATTTTTTCTTTCGACCATATTTCGTTTGTTAATACGATATATAAGCACCGCTACTACAAAGAGTATTACACCCTTGATCGTGAAATATCGATTGCTTGTTGAACCATGTGAATTGCGTGAAAGTAGGATACTCCAAATTCGGGGGTCAAAGAGTTTAAGAAACGTTCTTGGTGGAAAAAATGTGAATGAAGGATCCCACTGAATTGAATTTGGTCCATGAATCTAAGAAATGGTGAGAATTCTTGATCTCTCTCAATATTTCTCTCAATTCGAAAATCCAGGATTTGAATTGATGTCCTCTCATTGATTCCTCCTAAATTGCATTGATTTATCCTAAAGATTTCATTTCAATTGGAATTTGGTTATTCACCATGTACGAGGATCCCCGCTAAGCATCCATGGCTGAATGGTTAAAGCGCCCAACTCATAATTGGCGAATTCGTAGGTTCAATTCCTACTGGATGCACGCCAATGGGACCCTCCAATAAGTCTATTGGAATTGGCTCTGTATCAATGGAATCTCATCATCCATACATAACGAATTGATGTGGTATATTCATATCATAATATATGAACAATAATAACTAGCATTCTTATTGAGATTATAACTCATAGGGAAGAAAATCGATTTATGGATGGAATCAAATATGCAGTATTTACAGACAAAAGTATTCGGTTATTGGGGAAAAAACAATATACCTCTAATGTCGAATCATGATCAACTAGGAAAGAAATAAAGCATTGGGTCAAACTCTTCTTTGGTGTCAAGGTAATAACTATGAATAGTCATCGACTTCCGGGAAAGAGTAGAAGAATGGGACCTATTATGGGACATACAATGCATTACAGAGGTATGATCATTAAGCTTCAACAGGATTATTCTATTCCACCTCTTAGAGAGAAAAGAACTTAAATAAAAATACTTAATATCATGGCGATACATTTATACAAAACTTCTACCCTGAGCACACGCAATGGAACCGTAGACAGTCAAGTGAAATTCAATGCACGAAATAATTTGATCTATGGACAGCATCATTGTGGTAAAGGTCGTAATTCAGAAAAATCATTATCGCAAGGCATAGAGGGGGAGTTCATAAGCATTTATACCGTAAAATCGATTTTCGACGGAATGAAAAAGACATATATGGTAGAATCGTAACCATAGAATACGACCTTAATCGAAATGAATACATATGTCTCAAACAAGTGATTGAGTTCTGTAGTTCCTCATATAAAATTATTGACTCTAGAGATATAGTAATATGGATTGTTTCTGGTACAGAAGTTCCTATAAAAATGGGAAATGCCCTACCTTTGAGTGCGGTTTGAACTATTGATTTACGTAATTGGAAATAACCAATTAGGTTTACGACGAAACCTAGAAATCGATCACTGATCCAATTTGAGTACCTCTGCAGGATAGACCTCAACAGAAAACTGAAGAGTAACGGCAGCAAGTGATTGAGTTCAGTAGTTCCTCATATAAAATTATTGACTCTAGAGATATAGTAATATGGAGAAGACAAAATTGTTTCAAGCACCGACAGAACCGGAAGCGCCCCAAAGAGATGAGGACGGGTTATTCACATTTCATTTGATGATCAGAGGCGAATTGAAAGTTAGCCAGTGGGAATTCTAAAGATTCCCCGGGGGAGGGGGGGGTAATAGAGATGTCTCCTACGTTACCCATAATATGTGGAAGTATCGACATAATTTCATAGAGTCATTCGGTCTGAATGCTACATGAAGAGCATAAGCCAGATGATGGAACGGGAAGAACTAGGATGTAGAAAATCATAACATGAGTGATTCAGCATATTTGGATTCATATATGTATCCACGTATGTGGTAATTCATTATACGATATACATAAGATCCATTTGTATAGATATCATCATCTAGATCCAAAACGTTGTATGCTTTGGGAGAAACTTGTATAGTTTTGGAAGGGGTTTTAATTGATCAAAAGAAGAATATACTTCAACCAATATTCCCTTAGGCACGGCCATACATAACATAGAAATCACACTTGGAAAGGGTGGACAATTAAAATTACCTTTTGGGGAGGTCCGTTTGATATCCAAAAACTGCTTAGCAACAGTCGGACAAGTGGGGAATGTTGGGGAGGTCCGTTTGATATCCAAAAACTGCTCAGCAACAGTCGGACAAGTGGGGAATGTTGGGGTGAACCAGAAAAGTTTGGGTAGAGCCGGATCTAAGCGTTGGCNTTTTGGGTAGAGCCGGATCTAAGCGTTGGTTGGGTAAGCGTCCTGTAGTAAGAGGAGTAGTTGTGAACCCTGTAGACCATCCCCATGGGGGTGGTGAAGGGAGAGCCCTAATTGGTAGAAAAAACCCACAACCCCTCGGGGTTATCCTGCACTTGGAAGAAGAAGTATAAAAGGAATAAATATAGTGATAATTTGATTCTTCGTCTCCGTAGTGCGGTTGCAGATCCTCTGATGAAGAAACCCCAAAAGAGATTGTCACACTTCTGAATTAACTATCTGAAGACGCAGAACAATGGTCCACTAACCAAGGGGATCGAAGAAGATCAGTGGGGGTGCACCAAGTAGTATCGTCTGTAGCAATGCATACCCAAATTATATTGCAGCTATGGCTAAGTACATCAAGAAACTGAAGATAAATCAGGTGCAAAATCAACCACATGTGGGATGTGACATATGTGGATTGGGACACCCAACTCATGAGTGCTAAACCTTCACCGAAGAAGAAGAAGTTAAGGCATTGGAGAATTTCAATAGAGGCAACTACCAAGGAGGTGGTAATTTTAATTATATGGGACAGAGACATCCGGGGCTCTCAAGGAGTTCTTCAAATGGTAGCTTGAACCCATGGCAGCATCAAAATCCCAAAAACCAGTGCAAGGACCGCCTGGTTCCAGAACCAACAAAGGAAACCATACCAGCCTCCACATCCCAACAACTCAAGTTTAGAAGATCTAATGAAGGTAGTCATAAATAAACCAGATGAAAAACTTGAGACTCAAGAGACTGCTATCACGGACACAACACATCCATCCGCAATCTAGAAAGGCAAATGGGGAAGCTCACATCATTGTTATCAAAAAGGGTCCGGGGACTTTACCGGCAGACACTGAAAAGAATCCAAAAGAGACGACCAAGGTCGTGTCTCTTTGGGGTGGGAAAACATTAGCAGAGCCCGTTGCAAAACCAAAGGTTGAGAAGGAGATTAACTCAACCAAGATAGCAGAAGAATAAAAAATTGGTGAATCTCTGCCTAAGGATAGCAGCAAGGAGGTTGATAACCAGAAATTAAGCAGCGTAGTTGAGGAAAGAAAGCACATGCCAGTATTACCCTTTCCTCAAAAGATGAAGCGGGAGAAACTAGAAAAATGCTTTGAGAAATTCTTGGAGATGCTGAAACAGCTGTATGTGAACATCCCGTTCACTGAGGTGCTCACCAGATGCCAGCCTAAGAAAACATCCTCAAGAAAATCCTTTCAAGTAAAAGTAAGCTTGAGGAAACAAAATTGGTTAACTCAATGCCCACTGCAGTGCCATTCTATAAAATAAAATTCTTCAAAAGTGTGGGGTTTCAAGCAGTTTCACTATACCCTGCTCATTGAGGAGCAAACATTTTGACAAGGCCTTGTGAGATTCAGGTGCATCCATTAACTTGATGCCATTATCAGTGTTCAAGAAATTGGAAGGAGAACTATGAGTAATCAAATATGTGCCGGTATCTTTGGAACTGGATGATTAGACCATGACCACACCGGAGGTCATAATTGAGGACATTCTGGTGAGGGTGGACAAATTTGTCTTCCCTTTAGACTTCATCGTAGTAGACATGGAAGTGAAT
Source organism: Nicotiana undulata (assembly GCA_005239495.1). NCBI lineage: Eukaryota > Viridiplantae > Streptophyta > Magnoliopsida > Solanales > Solanaceae > Nicotiana > Nicotiana undulata. The sequence continues at coordinate 15,608 of ML249289.1, forward strand.
AAGGAGGTACCTCTAATCCTAGAGAGCCCATTCCTTTGTGTTGGCCGGGATATTCTTGATATATGAGGGGCAACTCATGCTACGAGTGGGAAACGAAAAAGTGGGGTTTCAAATAAAGAGAATGATGAAATATCCGTGTGATGAGGCATCTGCCTATGCTTGTCTCAAACTGGATGTGGTGGGAGAGTTAGCTGAACAACACAAACTGGATAAGATGGTAGGGGATTCATTAGAGAGATGCATCAGTCAAACAAGCACAACAGAGGATGAAGATCCTTAGATCAAGAAAGAATTTCAGGAACTAGAAGATGAGAACCAGGTGGTACATGAAAGAGCATTGGAGAAAGAAATGATCAAGCCGAAGATGGAATTGAAAGTACTCCCAACACATTTTAAATATGCTTTTTTGGAGACTAACAATTTTTTTGTGATTGTTGCTGCTGATTTGTCAGGTGAACAAGAACACATGCTTGTGGAGTTACTACGGAAGCATAAAAAGGCAATCGATTGGAGTATAGTCGATATTAAGGGGATCAGTCCGCAATCTGCATGCACAAGGTCCTGTTAGAAGAAGGGAGCAAACCAGTGGTACAACCCCAATGCAAATTGAACAAAAACCTTGGGGAGGTGGTGCAGATAGAGATACTCAAATTGTTGGATGCAAGTATAATATTTTCCATATCTGACAGCCAATGGATAAGCCCCGTACAGGTTGTGCCGAGAAAATGGGGCATGATAGTGGTGAAAAACAAGGACAACGAGCTAATTCCTACCAAAACAGTTACTAGTTGGAGGATGTGCATAGACTACCGAAGGCTAAATAATGCAAAAAGGAAGGATCACTTCCCTCTTCCTTTCATTGATCAAATGTTGGAGAAGATGGAAGGGCATATATGTTACTACTTCTTAGATTGTGATGACCCAAGGGATCATCTTGAATTTTAGGACTTTATTTCATGCTCATTATCATTAAAGAAATCTTAAATTTATCCTCCTCGATTTGTGTGCGCAGTCCGGGCGTAATTCCGGAAAGCCTTTATGTGAAAAATAGAAGAAATAATATTTTTGGAAAATTAAAATGATTTTAGTTGACTTTGGTCAATGTTTTGAGTAAACGGACACTGACCCGTTTTGAGTAAACGGACACTGACGAGTAAGTCCGTATGATGTTTTTAGACTTGTGTGTATATTTGGTTTGGAGGCCCGAGGGCTCGGGTGTCGTTCGGGCGATGCGCGAGTTGAGTTAAAACTCAACCGGGGCTATTGGTGCACCAGATCTGGTGTGCCCGCACCAGCGAACCTTTGGTTGCAGGTACGAGCGACAGCCCGCGGGTGCGACCTAGGCCTGGAATAAATTTTCCACAGATGTGGACTCCTTCTCGCAAGAGCGGGACCGCAGAAGTGGAAGCCCTTTCGTAGGTGCGACCCAAGGTGGCCTAGTCCCTTTCCGCAGAAACGGACACCCTGTCCGCACGTGCGGATGTGTAGATGCGACCTAAGCACCGCAGGTGCAAAGGTCGGGCAGTGAGTTCATTTAATTCGAACTCCAACCCTTTTCTTCTTATTTTCAAAAGGATAGGCAACCTAGGGTGATTTATCTAAGGCAATTTCTTCCCCAAATCGTAGGTAAGTGTTACTTAATTTGTCTCCTTCAATCTTTTACTCCTTTTTACAAGAATCAAACCTAGAACCTAGGAATTTTACGGTAGAAATTGGAGGTTTGGGTAGAATTAGGGATTTTCAGAAATTTGGAAATTGGACATGAAATAGAGGTGGAAAAATCAATTGTATATTCGGGCTCGCGGGTGAATGGGTAACCGGGTTTTGGTCTGAACTTCGGGTTTTGACCAAGCTGGCTCGATGTCGGTTTTTGACTTTTTGGGGAAAATGTTGGGAAACTTATAATTGTGCAGTGAAATTGGTATCTTTGGCTGCAATTGATGTTATTTACTTGATATTGACTAGATACGAGTGGTTCAGAGGTGGAAAATAGAGGAAAAGCAGTAATTGAGCATTGAGTTGGCCGTCGGATTAAGGTAAGTGTTTGGTCTCACTTCGACTTGAGGGATTAGGAATCCCTGACTTAATTGCTATGTGAAATTTCATGTGTGTGGTGTATAGGTGAGGTGACGAGTACCTATGTGCCGCCAAACTATCTGTTTAGCCTGTTCCCTTCCCCGTTCCTCATATATATTATTTTTCTACCTTAATTGCTACGTGCTTACTGGTGCTTCCATGTTTAATTGCTTCTTGTTAGATGTTGTTGTCTTTATTGAAGGTATTAATTGTTCTTTAGTTCATGGTATCACATTATTAATTTGCGTTGGTTTATCGGTGTTTCATCGTACATTTTGGTTGCGCTCGTTGTGTAGCATTAATTGATGAAGTTTCATAATTGTCTAGATTTCTATTTCCATTGGTTTGTGCCATAAATGTTGTGGAGGGTTTTGAGTTAAATTGTTAAATACTTGTTCTTACTGTGTGATTGGTGATTTTCTGGTGGGATCGGGTTGCGCCGCAACAAGGAGTAATAAGGGTGAACAGGTGGGATCGGGTTGCACGCCGCAACAGGAGGAATAAGGGTGATATACTGAGGAGTAATAAGGGTGGACTGGTGGGATCGAGTTGCACGCCCCAACATGAGTAATAATGGTGAATTTTGATGTTGTTACTGATTATATGGTGGGATTGGTATGCGCGCCGCATCATTTTTGTTGTTTATGTATTATGCTTCTACTGTGATTTTATTTTGTAGCATTGAAACTCTCTTAAGGATTGGTTATAGCGGAGTACTGGCAAAATAACTGGGTTCCGTATTTATTTACTGCAAGTTGCTGTTCCATTTCATTAATCCGTACTTCTTTTTTCGCTTTATTATAAACTGTATGCAAGTTATATTATAAACGCCCCATCGTAGCCTCGTCACTACCTTGTCGAGGTTTGGCTCGGCACTTACCAATACATGGGGTCGGTTGTAGTGATACTGCACTCTGCACTTTTTTTGCAGATTTCGGAGCTGATTGTGGCTAATCGAGAGGTCGGTTGCAGGCATTCATCCAGGAGACCCAAGGTAGTCCTGTAGGCGTCCGTAGGCCATGGCATCCCCTCATATGTTCTACATTTCTGTTTTATTTTCTTTCGATACAAATGTACTTTTCTTTTAGACTAATACTTGTAGATATTCATAAAATGTTCGTGGATTGTGACACCTGTTCTGGGTGGTAGTTATAGTTCATAGTTAAGCAATATTTATTTCATTCCGCATTTGTGATACCTGTTTTAAACTATTTACATGTATTCAATAAATTGTAAAAAAGGAAATTGTCAGCTAAATTCTAACACTGGCTTGCCTAGCGAGTACGATGTTAGGCGCCATCATGGTCCCGTCGGTGGAGATTTTTGGGCCGTGACAAGTTGGTATCAGAACATTAGATTGCTTAGGTCTCCCAGTTCACGGACAAGTTTATTAGAGTCTGGGGGATCGGTACGAAGATGTCTGTACTTATCTCCCAGAGGCTATGAAGTTAGGAACAAGTTCACTTTTATTCAACTATGTCGTGCGATTCTTGTTATCCCAATACTGATTGAACTCTTCTATTCTTATTCTCTCGCAGTTGGCGAGAACACATACCGCTTCTTCTGATGATCAACAGCCGGATCCTCCAGCAGTAGCTCCTATGAGGGGCTGAGGCCGAGGTAGGGGCAGGGTTCAACCTAGAGCCCGAGCAGCAGCCCTAGTCGTGGAGCCTCAGGTTGAGTTCGATGGAGAGGCTCCAGCTCAGACCGTTCCAGCGAGACCAGCTCAGGTCCCAGAGGGGTTTATTGCTACCCCAGTACTTCTGGATGCCTTGGTACGACTAGTGGGCCTTATGGAGAGTGTATCCCAAATTGGCGCATTCCTCGTGGCACCAACCGTATATCAGGCTGGAGGAGGATCCCAGACTCCTGCCACTCATACTCCAGAGAAGATGGTCCCCAGCTTTAGACCCCAACAAGGGTAGTTCAGCCAGTTGCTGCAGCACCGCCCGTTGATGGGGTAGTTATGTCCTCCGATGCTTTGTGAAGATTGGATAGGTTTATCAAGCTTTTACCGGTTCATTTCAGCGGTGCCACTTCAGAGGACCCCCAGGAGTACCTTGATAGCTGCCATAAGGTTCTTCGGGACATGGGTATTTTGGAGACTAATGGGGTCGGCTTCGCTGCTTTTCAGATGACTAATTCCGCCAAGAAATGATGGAGAGATTACTTATTGACTAGACCAGCTGGGTCGCCTGCCCTCACTTGGGATCAGTTCTCACATCTCTTCTTGGAGAAGTTTCTGCCTATCACTACAAGAGAGGAGCGCCACCGTCAGTTCAAGCATATTCAGCAGGGTAGCATGACTGTCACCAAGTATGAGACTAACTTTGTGGACTTGGCTCGACATGCTATTCTTTTGCTTCCCCCCCCCCCCCCCACACACACACAGAGAGAGAGAAAGAGAGAGAGAGAGAGAGAGATGAGGTTTATTTAGGGTCTTGCTCAACCTATTAGATTACAGATGGCTAAGGAGACTAGGAGCAAGATTTTTTTCCAGGATGCGACCAATGTAGCCAGGCAAGTCGAGATGGTTCTTGGACGGGAGGTCACAAGTCATACAAGAGACCTCGTCATTTTGATATGTTTAACGGTGCCTCATCTAGAGGCAGGGGTGTTTTTGGTAGAGGCCATCCTCCTAGGCCATTTTATTCAACACTTCAGGTATCTCACAGTGCGTCTAGGAGTCGTGGTTCCTATGTGCCTCCTTCTACTCAGCCAGCCTATAGTGCACCACCAGCTTCTATCAGAGCACCTCCTCTTCAGAGTTACTATTATGGTCAGCCAGCTTGTCAGGGTCGGTCTCAGTTTTCACAGCCACAGTATCAGGATGGATGTTTTGAGTGTGGTGACTATGGGCATATTCGGAGAGCCTATTCGAGATTGTTGGGTGTTCAGCCTTAGTACCAGAGTTCTCGTGCCATGGTTCCGGCACCATCTTCCGCACCGCCTGCTCCGCTAGCCAGAGGTAAGGGTCAAGTAGCTAGAGGTAGGGGTCAGATTGTTAGAGGTGGAAGTCAGGCCGCTAGAGGTGGAGGCCCGCCAGTCAGAGGTCGTCCCAGAGATATGGTTCAGGGTGGTGAGGCCCAGCCACGATGTTATGCCTTTCCAGCCAAGCCTGAGGCTGAGTCCTCCGATGTTGTTATCACAAGTACTTACTCCTATGTGTAATCTTATTTTGCTTCATATTTGGTTGTGCCCCGTGATTCCTTGAGCGCCCCCGTATATGTGTCCACGCCCGTGAGAGATGATATTGTTGTTGATCGTGTGTATCGCTCGTGTGTGATCGCTATTGGGGGCCAGGAGACCAGTGTAGACCTTTTGCTTCTTGATATGGTCGATTTCGATGTCATATTGGGCATGGATTGGTTGTTGCCTTATCACTCTATCTTGGATTGGCATGCCAATACAGTGACCTTAGCCTTACCGGGGTTGCCTCGATTAGAGCGGAGAGGGACTCCTGGCCATTCTTCCAGTAGGGTTGTTTCTTATATGAAGGCTCGCGTATGGTCGAGAAGGGATGTTTGGCCTATTTGGATTATGTTCGTGATTCTAGTGTTGAGGTTCCTTCTATGGATTCTATGCCAGTTGTTCGTGAGTTTCCTGAGGTATTTCTTGTAGACCTGCTGGGGATGCCAACTGACAAGGAAATTGAATTTTGCATTGATGTGGCTCCGGGCACCCAGCACATTTCTATTCCGCCATACCGGATGGCCCCACCAGAGTTGAAAGAATTGAAGGAACAACTGCAAGATTTGCTTAATAAGGGCTTTATTAGACCTATTGTCTCACCCTGGGGGTTCACCAGTATTATTTGTGAAGAAGAAGGATGGGTCAATGAGGATGTGTATAGATTATAGGCAATTGAACAAAGTCACTATCAAGAACAAGTATCTGTTGCCGCAGCTTCAGAGTGCCAAGGTTTTTTCAAAGTTTGATTTGAGATTGGGCTACCATCAGTTGAGGATTAGGACATCCGATGTCCCTAAGACAGCTTTTTGGACGCGGTATGGGAACTATGAGTTTCTAGTGATGTCCTTCGGGTTGACCAATGCCCCCGCAACATTTATGGACTTGATGAACCGAGTGTTCAAACCTTACCTGGATTCATTTATGATTGTTTTTATAAATGATATTTTGATATACTCCCGCAGTTGGGAGGAGCATGAGCAGCACCTCAGGATAGTGCTCCGGACTTTGAGGGACAGTCAGTTGTATGCTAAATTTTTGAAGTGCGTGTTTTGGTTGGATTCAGCCACTTTCTTGGGTCACGTCGTATCAACAACGGGTATTCAGGTAGATACTAAGAATATTGAGGCAGTAAAGAACTGGCCTATACCCACTTCAGCTACGGAGATCAGGAGCTTCTTGGGTTTGGCAGGTTATTACCGCCGGTTTATGGAGGGGTTTTCGTCTATAGCAGCCCCGATAACCAGGTTAACCCAGAAGAGTGCCCCGTTCAGATGGTCAGATAAGTGTGAGGCGAGCTTTCAAAAGCTCAAGACAGCTTTGACTACAATACTGATATTAGTATTACCATCAGGTTCAGGATCTTACACGGTATATTGTGATGCCTCCCGCTTTGGGCTCGGAGCAGTATTGATGCAGGAGGGTAGGGTGATTGTATATGCGTCTCGGAAGTTGAAGGTTCATGAGAAGAATTACCCTGTCCATGACTTAGAGTTTGCATCCATTGTTCACGCGCTGAAGATTTGGAGACATTACCTTTATGGCGTGTTGTGTGAAGATTTCACGGATCATCGCAGCCTTCAGTATTTGTTCAAGCAAAAGGATCTCAATTTGAGGCAGAGGAAATGGTGAGCTATTGAAAGACTATGATATCACAATATTGTATCATCCGAGAAAGGCCAATGTAGTGGCCGATGCATTGAGTAGGAAGGCAGTGAGTATGGGCAACCTTGCTTACATTCCAGTCGATGATAGACCGCTAGCTTCAGATATTCAGACTTTGGCCAATCAGTTTATGACGTTGTATATTTAAGAGCCTAGCCATGTTCTATCTTGTACATTCGCTTGATCTTTATTGTTTGAGCGTATCAGAGATCGACAGTATGATGACCCTCACTTGATGGTCCTTAGGGACACAGTTCGGCGGTGGTTCCAAGCAGGTTATAGTTGAAGATGACAGTGTTTTCAGGATACACGGTCGTGTATGTGTGCCTAATGTTGACGGGATTCGTGAGTTGATCCTTGAGGAAGCTCACAACTCTCGGTATTCTATTCACCCGGGCGCTGCCAAGATGTACCAAGACCTTCGGCAACATTATTGGTGGAGGAGGATGAAAAAGAATATAGTTGCTTATGTAGCTCGGTGCCTGAATTGTCAGCAGGTGAAGTATGAGCACCAGAGACCCGGTGGTTTGCTTCAGCGGATGGAGATTCCTGAGGGTAAGTGGGAGCGTATCATTATGGACTTTGTTGTTGGACTCCCACAGACTCAAAAGAAGTTCGACGTCGTTGGGGTTATTGTGGACAGGTTGACTTAGTCATCACACTTCATTCCTGCAGCAGTTACCTATTCCTCGGAGCGGTTAGTGGAGATTTATATTCGGGAGATCGTCCGTCTTCACGGTGTGCCCGTGTCTATCATTTTTGATCGAGGTTCGCAGTTTACCTCGCACTTTTGGAGGGCAGTACAATGTGAGTTGGGTACGCGGGTTGAGTTGAGCACAACATTCCATCCTCAGACGGACGGGCAGTCCGAGCGTACTATTTACATCTTGGAGGATATGCTCCGTGCTTGTGTCATAGACTTCGGAGGATCGTGGGATCAGTTCTTGCCCCTTGTAGAGTTCGCCTACAATAACAGCTACAGTCGAGCATTCACATGGCTCCCTGTGAGGCATTATATGGTAGCCGGTGTAGGTCGCCAGTTTGGTGGTTTGAGTCGGGGGAGGCTCGGTTGTTGGGTACATATTTAGTACATAAGGCCTTGGACAAGGTCAAGATTATTTAGGATCGCCTTCATACAGCTCAGTCCAGGCAAAAGAGTTATGACGATCGTAGAGTTCGTGATATGGCATTCATGGTCGGGAAGAGAGTATTGCTTCGGGTATCGCCCATGAAAGGTGTCATGAGGTTTGGGAAGAAGGGAAAGTTGAGCCCTAGATATATCGGGCCATTTGAGACTCTCGAGAGAGTGGGGGCAGGTGGCTTATAGACTTGCATTGCCTCTAGGGTTATCATCATTTCATCTCGTATTTCATGTGTCCATGCTCCAGAAGTATCATGGCGACCCGTCCCACGTATTATATTTTAGCTTTGTCTAGTTGGAAAAGGATTTGACTTATGAGGAGGAGACTGTAGCCATTCTACACCGGTAGGTTCGATAGCTGAGGTCGAAGGGTTATCCTTCAGTTCGAGTGCAGTGGAGAGGACAGCCTGTTGAGGCAGCTACTTGGGAGTCCGAGCCAAACATGCAGAGTAGATATCCCCACTTGTTCGCTAGTTCAGGTACTTTGCTATGTTCGTTCGAGGACGAACGTTTGTTTTAGAGGTGGAGATTGTGATGACCCAAGGGGTCATCTTGTGTTTTAGGACTTTATTGCATGCTCGTTAGCCTTAAAGAAATCTTATATTTATCCTCCTTAATTTGTGTGCGCAGTCCGGGCGTAATTCTGGAAAGCCTTTCTGTGGAAAATAGAATAAATAATATTTTTGGAAATTTAAAATGATTTTTAGTTGACTTTGGTCAACGTTTTGAGTAAACAGACCCGGACCCGGACCTGTGTTCCGATGGTCCCGGTGGGTCTATTGTAAAATGTGGGATCTGGGCGTATGCCCGGAATATAATTTTGAGGTCCATAGCCCGAGAAATGAATCTTTGACTAAAATTGAATTTCAGAAAATTCATGGTTTTAAAGTATGTGATTAATGTTTGACTTTGATGGTATCCAATTCGTAATTTGGTTCTGGAGCTCGGTACATGTCTGTTATGATATGTAAATCTTGTCTGTGAAATTTGGTGAGAAACGATATTTATTTGACGTGGTTCGGGCCTTCGGTTGAGGAAATAAGAAATTTAAAGTGTTCTTAAGAATTTTATAGGTTTTGGTGCTAATTTGTAGTTCGAGGGGTCATTTTGGCGATTTGATCGCACGAGTAAGCCCGTATGATGTTTTCAGACTTGTGTGCATGTTTGGTTTGGAACCCCGAGGGCTGGGGTGTCATTCGGACGATGCGCGAGTTGAGTTAAAACTCAACCAAGGCTGCTGGTGCACCAGATCTAGTGTGCCCGCACCTGCGAACCTTTGGTCGCAGGTGCAAGCGACAGCCCACAGGTGCGATCCAGGCCTGGAATAAAGTTTCTGCATATGCGAACTCCTTCTCACAGGAGCGGGATCGCAAATACGGAAGCCCTTCGCAGGTGCGGCCCAAGTGGCCCAGTCCCTTTCCACAGAAGCGGAAGCCCTTTCGCATGTGTGACCCATTGTGGCCCAGTCCCATTCCGCAGAAGCGGATGCCGTATCCGCACGTGCGGATGCGCAGATGAGACCCAAGCACCGCAGGTGCGAAGTTCGGTCAGGGAGTTCATTTAATTCTAACTCCAGCCCTTTCCTTCTTATGTTCAAAGGGATAGGCGACCTAGGGCGATTTATCTAAGGAAATTTCTTCCCCAAATCGTAGGTAAGTGTTCCTTAACTTTTCTCCTTCAATCTTTTACTCCTTTTTACAAGAATTAAACCTAGAATCTAGGAATTTATGGTAGAAATTGGGGGTTTGGGTAGAATTAGAGATTTTTTGGAAGTTTGGAAATTGGACCTCAAATTGAGGTCAAATTCCAAAACAAATTATATATCCGGGCTCAGGGGTGTATGGGTAATCGGGTTTTGGTCCAAACTTCGGGTATTGACCAAGCGGGCCCGGGGTCGATTTTTTACTTTTTGGGAGAAATGTTGGAAAACTTATAATTATGCATTGGAATTGGTTTCATTAGCAGTAATTGATTTTATTAAGTTTATATTGACTAGATACGAGTGGTTCGGAGGTGGAAAATAGAGAAAAAGCGGTGATTGAGCGATGAGTTGGCCGTCTTAATTGCTATGTGAAATCTAGGTAAGTGTTTGGTCTAACTTTAACTTGAGGGATTAGGAATCTCTGACTTAATTGCTATGTGAAATTTCATGTGTGTGGTGTATAGATGAGGTGACGAGTACCTATGCATCGCCAAACTATCTGTTTAGCATGTTCCCTTCCCCATTCCTAATATATATTGCTTTCCTACCTTAATTGTTACATGCTTATTGGTGCTTCCATGTTTAATTGCTTCTTGTTAGATGTTGTTTTCTTTATTTAAAGTATTAATTATTTCGTAGTTCATGGTATCACATTATTAGTTTACGTTGGTTTATCGGTGTTTCTTGGTACATTTTGGTTGGGCTTGCTGTGTAGCATTAATTGATGAAGTTTCATAATTGTCTAGATTTCTAATTGCATTGGTTTGTGCCATAAATGTTGTGGAGGGTTTTGAGTTAAATTTTGAAATACATGTTCTTATTGTGTGACTGGTGATTGTCTGGTGGGATCGGGTTGCGCGCCGCAACAAGGAGTAATAAGGGTGGATAGGTGGGATCGGATTGCACGCCGCGACATGAGGAATATGAGTGATATACTGAGGAGTCATAAGGGTGGACTGGTGGGATTGGGTTGCACGCCGCACAAGAGTAATAAAGGTGAATGTTCATGTTGTTACTGATTATATGGTGGGATCGGGATGCGCGCCGCATCATTTTTGTTTTTTATGTATAATGCTTCTACTGTGATTTTATTCTGTAGCATTGAAACTCTCTTAAGGATTCGTTATAGCTGAGTACTGGCAAGATAATTGGGTTCCGTATTTATTTACTGCAAGTTACTGTTCCATTTCATTTCGTACTTTATTTTTTGCTTTATTATAAATTGTATGCATGTTATATTATAAACGCGTCGACGTAGCCTCGTAACTACCTCGTCGAGGTTAGGATCGGCACTTACTAGTACATGAGGTCGGTTGTACTGATATTGCACTCTGCACTTTCTGTGCAGATTTCGGAGCTGATTGTGGCTGATCGAGAGGTCGGTTGTAGACATTCGTCCAATCCTGCAGGCTTCCGCAGGCCCTGGTGTCCCCTCTTATGTTCTAATTTTTTGTTTTATTTTCTTTCGAGACAGATGTACTTTTCTTTCAGACCAATACTTGTAGATATTCAAATAATGTTCGTGGATTGTGACACCAGTTTTGGGTGGTAGTAATAGTTCATGGTTAAGCAATATTTATTTAATTTCGCATTTGTGATCACCTGTTTTAAACTGTTTACTTGTATTCAATAAATTTTAAAAAGGAAATGGTTAGCTAAATTCTGACTTTGGCTTGCCTAGCGAGTACGATGTTAGGCGCCATCACGGTCCCGTCGGTGGAATTTCTGGGTCATGACATAGATGGATATTCAGGGTACAATCAAATACCCGTTTCTCTCGAAGATGTTGAGAAAACCACCTTTACCTACCCTTCCGGAATCTTTGCATACCAAAGAATGCCTTTCTAATTATGCAACACACCAACTACATTTCAAAGATTCATGATGTCAACCTTTTCAGATTTGAATGAGAAGTGTCTGGAGGTATTCATGGATCACTTTACTCTATTTGGAGATGACTTCAAGGATTTCTTGAGGAATCTCTAACTTGTTCTTGAACGATGTGAGGACACTCACCTAGTACTCAGTTGGGAAAAGTGTCACTTCATGATTAAAGATGGGATAGTCTTGGCCATAAAGTCACATATGAAGGTATTGAGGCTGACAGAGCTAAAGTAGAGGTGATAGCGAAGCTCCCACCACAGACATTAGTGAAGATCATCGGAAGTGTTTTGCGGCATGCGGGATTTTATAGAAGGTTAATCAAGAGTTTCTCCAGCATTACCAATCCCCTAACAACATTACTTGCCAAGGATGTGAAATTTGTGTTTGATGTAGAGTGCCTCAGAGCATTCGAACTGATCAAGGAAAAGCTAGTGAGTGCTTTCATAATGGTGACTCCTAGTTGGAGTGAACTATTTGAGATCATTATTGATGCTACTGATGTGGCAGTGGGAGTGCTAGGGAAGAGGAGAGATAAACTATTCAGACTCATTTACTATTCAAGTCGAACCTTGAATGATGCTCATGTGAACTATGGTACTACGGAGAAGGAGTTATTTACAGTGGTCTTTGCTTTTGACAAGTCAGATCCTATTTAGTGGGAAGCAATGTAATAGCGCATACTGATCACTCAACACTGAAGTATTTGCTGAGTAAGAAAGAATCTAAACCGCGTCTGATGCGGTGGGTATTGTTGCTGCAATAATTTGATCTATAAATCAAAGACGGGAAGGGCACAGAAAGTCAAGTGGCTGACCACCTGTCTCGATTTTAGAAACTACCTGTTGAAGCGGTGGACATTCGGGAAGAGTTCCCAGATGAGGAGATTTTTTCCATTGCAGCGGTCTCTGATAGATTGCCATCGTTCGCTGACATAACCAACCTTTTGGCTAGTGGATGGATACCACACGACTTGACCTCCGACCAAAAAGGAACCTGCAAAGCGAGGTAAAAAGTTACTTCTGGACAGAACCCCTTTTGTTTAAATTATGTCCACATGATTTAATTCGGAGATGCATACCAGAAGACGAAATGGGAAGTATATTGTCTCGTTGTCATGATGGAGCAGTTGGAGGACACTGTGGAGGAAATAGGATAGTAGCAAAGGTCATGGAGGCCGGTTTTTACTGGCCATCTCTGTACAAGGACGCAAGATCTTACGTGGCTGCGTGTGACAAGTGTCAACGGACGGGTAACATTAGTAAAAAAGGATAAGATGCCCCTGAATTCCATTTTGGTGTGCGAAAATCTTTGATGTTTGGGCATCGACTTTATGGGCCCCTTCCCATCGTCCCATTTCTATGAGTACATCCTAGTGCCTGTTGGCTACATCTCCAAATAGGTTGAGGCAATCCCCACTAGGATCAAAGATGCTCAAGTAGTATTTGAATTTCTTCGAAAGAATATTTCACCCGCTTTGGAACTCCCTAAGTCATCATCAGTGATAATGGGTCACTTTTTGTAAATAAACAGTTTGACATTATGTTGTCTAAATATGGAGTAACTCATAAAATAGGAACTCCATATCATGCTAAAACTAGTAAGCAGATAGAAGTAGCTAACCATGAGCTCAAAAGAATTCTAGAAAAACCATAAGAACTCCCTATGATTGATATTCAATCATTGCTACTTAGTCACTAAAATTCTATTATATTCTCACAATCGATAATCATAGTTTTGATTCTTAGTTGGCAATAACTTGAATCAAAAGTTTATTTTCTTGGATAGTGTTAAGTTGAAGATTTATTAGAAAATTATTTAAACTAATCCATGTGGAGATGATTTAATATTATACTATCTTTGATTAGCGAGCCTAAGTTTTATACAACGATTTTCGCTCGCCAATGATCTAGCTCCTTGACTGTGAGGAGGACTCATTCAATCCCATCAGAATTTGAAGTAGCCTGTGATACTCAAAGTGTTGGGCATATTCTTTAGACTCATGACATGGACCACCAGGAAATGGCATTAACGCATCAAATGGCATTAACGCATCAAATTCATCCCAGAGATCTCTAAATTTGGAGAAGTAGTCAGCAGTAGACATGGTACCTTGAGTGAGGGTATGAATCTCTCGATGTAGATACAAAACCCTAGATCCATTTACCTTGTCGAATCTATTTTTTAAGTCCTCCCAAACCTTGTGAGCATTAAAGGCATATACTAGACTACTAAGTAAACATGGCCTTACTGCATTCATTATCCATGAGAGAATTACAATATTAACTTTCTCCCATTGATCATGAAGTTCAGGTTCAAACTTAGACTTAGGATATCGACCATCTACAAAGATGAACTAGCTCTTCCCTAACAGTCCAATCCTCAAAGACCTACTCTATATAGCATAGTTATTTGAACAAGTAAGTTGAAGAGAAATTAGATTACATCCTGGAGTGTCTGTTGATTGAAGGAAGAGTGGTTGATTGTGGTCAATTGATGGAAATACAGTTGCGCCGATGGCAGAATTGACATTACCTAAGGTTGTAGTTGATGGAAATGAAGTTTCATCTAACGTTTCTTCTCCAATCGCCAGTTTTAGCTGCTTCTCAAGAGTAAACCCTAGTCTTTCAGCTACACGCTACAATTGGACAATTTACCACAAAATTGTGAAATTGAAGTAACGAGAGTAAGGACTAGCTTTAGAACTGCCTTCGATCTACTCTGGTGGCTTTGATACCATGTTAGTTGCCATGGATCTGAAGGTTGAGCTTGAGGAAGAAGACATGCAAGAGAAGGCAACACTCAGAGGATGAGAGAAACAGAATCTATACAACTATATACTTATACAGGAGTGTACTGTGTATTTGTAAAGCTACAATATAACTACCTTCTAACACTGTACTAACTAACTTACTTCCACAGTTACATTTTTAACAACAGTTAACTTATCAGCTTGCTTTATTAACTCCAGTCAACACTTTTATATTATCTTACATCTAACTTTAATTATTTAAATTTCAAATTTTGAAGTGATTGTGACTCTCAAATATTACGATAGCATCCGGCCTTAATAATTGCATAGACACCATCAAGAGTTGCAAGGGTAGATAGAATCTCTTCACTTCCAATCAGAGATTTCAGAATCGAGTCATAAGAATGAAAAACTTTATGGTATAAACATTTCTCTCTTTAATGATCTTACGCAGTATAAGTCCGGATTAATTGAGGTCCCAAAGCTGATAGCGCACACCTAATTGAAAATCAAAACCAAAAAGAAAATTGCATAGATACTCGAGCTTGACAAGTTCAAGGAATACCATAAAAGAGCATATTACACCTAACTTGGCTTATTCAGTATATTACTGAAAAAGAACTTTTTGTTGAATTTCCTCTCTGATAAATGTGACCTCAGAAAAATAAAATTGTCATACAAAATAAAACTAACTCATTAAATAATTCAAGCAAAAAGTGCAGATTGCGACTGTTCAATTTATTTTTTGTTTCATATTTGATACATATCTGGAAACAAACATTACACATGATATACTTGATATTATCTCTTGGACATGAAAATTCCTAAAGAAATTAAACATAATTTTAGCAATTTGAAAGGTCAAAAGCATTTGGATAGTGTAAGGGCCACCCTTAACGTACGTAAATAGACATATGAAATATTAATAGTTATCTATATAAACTTGGACAAAATCCACTAGATTCCCAACAAACATGAACCTTTTTGCTTTTTTAGCTGAAATATTAGAAGAATCTTTATCCAAGAATCCAACATGACAACTGAAATATTTCCTTGATTTCTTAGTTGAAACATTTTATGTTTGAGGATTCATACAGTCTACCTCACATAGTTTGCTTCGACTTTCTTGAGATTGAGTCGTAATTATTATTATATTTATTTTTCTGTGAATTTGAGATTAAAGAGCAACACAAAAAGGAAGTATAAAAATGGATTTGATTTTGCAAGAAGATGATGGTATGTTGGCGCCACCCACAAATTTCTCAGTAGTGGAAGATAACTGCATTTACAGAAGTGGCTTTCCTCAGCCTTCCAATTTTCCATTTTTGCTGTCACTCAATCTGAGTTCTATCATGTTAGTCTCTCATTTTATGTTCTATTTTTAGCTGTTAGAGATTCCTTTTTCAGTAGTAAACATAAGAGCACTTCTAAGTCTAGTACTTTTCTTTTTTATCCACTATAATATATTCTTCCACAACGTAGCCATATATATGGGGTCTAAGAGTCGTGTTTAGGGGATAACTTTAAAGGACAAGTGTTAGTGTGCCACTTGTATTTGCTCGATATTTTGTACTCCCTTTTATTATAGTGGATTGCTCATCTCCGCTTGTGGACGTAGGTCAATTGGCCGAACCACGTTAAATATTTGTGTCTCTTTTGGTAGATTTCTCTTTGTTGTTTGATTAATCGTTGTTCAAGGTTTGCTTTGCTAGCTTCGGCATGACACCTGATTTTTTTTCGATCCTAAACACTTCTCAGTGTGGGGAACTGAGGATTGATTTATTTTTATTTTTATTTTTGGTCTGCAGATGTTTGTGTCCAGAGCCTTATCCTGAAGAGAATTTGGAGTTTCTTCGATTTAACAAAATAAAGCTTTTCCAATTTGGAATGGATGGCACTAAGGTAGTTCATTTATCTTCAATCCTTTTTCTCTTTTATTTGTAAAACTTTTTCTATAAACAATTAACTCAAGTTTTCTTTAAATCTTATATTACTGTGGATTATGTAGTAGATTTTATTTCTATATCTACCTGTTGTTTCATGAAAGATTATACATTTCACATATAACCTATCTTGCTCGGACTCTCCGAAAATGTGGCCGGATACGTGTCGGATCCTCCAAAAATAGTCAATTTTGAAGGATCCGACACGGGTGCGGCTACATTTTGGAGAGTCCGCGCAACATAGCATATAACCAAAACTATCTGAATGCTTCTTTGTTTTCTCAAGAATATTTCACCTTATCTTGTTCTTTTTCTGTTCAGATTAGCAAATATAGACACCTTTCTGTATTGGGTTTTATCAAGTCTCCCTACGTGAGATTTGCACGTATAGTCAAACATCTGTATAACAATGTGTTTTTCTAGAAATTTTTTGGCTGCTATAACGAAATGCTGTTGTAGAGAATATATAATATAACATAACATAACATGAAAAATCGGTTCCAAAGAAAACTTGGTCGTTATAGCGAAATGCTGTTTTAGAGGATAGTTGTTATAGAAAGGTCTGACTGTAAAGTAGATTCCAAGGTCGGTATAGAGGAGGAAGGTTACGCTAGGTTAACGAGTACAGTAAAATAATCTATTTATGGAGAATCCTATAAAGATACGAATTAATATAGAGGCGACTCCAACTATCTTGGGATTAAGAGTAGTTGATTGATAGATGTTGGGTTTCGATAAACCGGCTTCTGATTTTTATGATATGTTATAATGGGAGAAATGGTGGTGAGTAACTGAAATGATATACATTAGTTAACTCAAAAGGTGCATTTTCTGTTAAATTCTATAATCTTGGTTGAAAAGTTGGAAGTTTTTTTTTTTTTTCCTTTCAGGAGGCATCAGCTATGTCGAGGAGTGCTATTACAGAGGCTTTGAAAGTGCTAACAGGTATCAATCTCTAACATACTCTCTATCATGTTTTTTTTTGGCCTATAATCTCAGGTGACATTCTTTTCTTTTTGTCTTTAGATGTCAGAAATCATCCAGTTCTTATCCACTGCAAGCGCGGAAAGGTGCGTTAAGTTCATTCCTTTTAACTTGGGCAGCTCTAAGATGTGCATTTTTTCTCTGCAGTTATTTGGTTTTGTTGTCTATGCTTATCTGTTTTGGTACCTTCTATTTTATTCAATTTGTGCCTGCTGATTTGCTGCTACAATCCGCATATCTCTGAGTACTGATGAACTGTATGCTTTCTTTACTTCGTCCGCAGCTAATTATCAATGTGTTCAACTGAATTCAGTATTTTCGACAGGAAACATGTATGTGAGTGTGTGTGAAAAACCACTGAATTTTTGACAGATGTTAATTGTTGAACCCATTATTTCAAAAATACAATGTGCTCAGTGTAGAAAGGACAACCCAGTGCACAATGTGCTGAGTGTAACAACCTTAAAATTTGGCATTGCTGCTTCAATTTCCAATCCCTGTGCTATGGTTATAACACATACTTCATTTACTCCTGCAGCATCGAACTGGTTGCATTGTCGGTTGCCTAAGGAAATGGCAGAGCTGGTGTTTGTCTTCTGTGATGGAGGAGTACAAGCATTTTGCAGGCACAAAGTGGAGAGAAACAGACCTGAAATTTCTTGAGACTTATGATGTTTCATGCATAAGGCATTGCCTCGAGAGCATTATCTACACGTGCCATGGTTCAACGAAAAGGCGATTACTATATAGAGAAGAAATTCTGCAGAAGCCTCAGATGACATCTGTTCTATAGAGCGATTATTCATCCTGACTTTTTGCAGGGATTGGATATTCTTTCGTTAATTTAATTACAAAAATCCATTCCAGGTGGCATCTAAGTGAAAAGTTCTGTTAGGTTCTCAGTAGCAGTCAACAACTGTTACCTTTTTTTACTTTACCAATTAGTCGTTAAAGCCTTAATGCTTTAACTATCTCTCGAGTACAAGAGAACTATGTCTCGAGTTCAACATATCGGGCCAATGTATTGGAACATGATCAATAAATCATAAGTAGATGTCTTTTTCAGGTCCTTATCTCGCAAATGTACATCAGTCTGTACAGTATTTGCACTAACAAGTTGTGCAAATTGACACATCCTATGATGCAACTAGTAGATAAAATATATCGACATAAGTCAGACAACAAAAGTAACACTTTAATAGGAGCTGAACCTGCGATATTGAATTGATATATGAGCATGCTTTCTTTCTGCAAATGTTTGAGCGTTGCTTTCCCAGCCTTAGTGCTTTGCTGATATTATGTTCAGTCGGTCGCCAATATCCAGAGTTTGAACTAACTGGACTATTACATATGCATTTAGTTTGTTTCTGTAATAGGTTTTCTTTACTGAGTCAGATACATCATGTCTTTAGCTTATGCTTTGGCGCTATTTGTCTTACTGTCTGGCCACGGAGAAGGCTACCGCATCAAGGTAGCCTTTTTACCTTGCAACGTCATTAGTATACTTTCTAATATTGTTTTGTTGGAGAACAATAGTTCATACGTGTATGTGTTAAAACTTAAAATGTAGGACGAGTCATCTTTAATTCATTCATCTAAAGATACTGCTATATTAATATTTATTGGCAGATTGCAACAGATACGTTGGAAACTACAACATGTGGTGATCAATATCCTGATCTCAGAGCCTCAGTTAGTCATCGCTATGTTCGAGATAGAGTATCAGTTTGTTTGTCATGCTACCTTTGTTTATGGTTACAATACTCAATCTATATTTAGGGACTTACCCATATCTATGAAGGGGAGCCTTGGCGTAGCCGGTAAAGTTATTGTCATGTGACCAGGAGGTCACGGATTCGAGCCTTTGAAACAGCCTCTTGCAGGGTAAGGCTGCATATAATAGACCCTAACGGTCCGGCCCTTCCCCAGACCTCGCGCATAGCTATAGGGAATTTCCAACACTCGTGCACCAGTACGACTCATCAGAGGTTGTCCATTCCAAGTTTCTTTAATTTCAAAACTTTAAGGTTAGAAAACTCCCCGTCCTTAACGTCTCACTGTCTCCCTTTGAAACCACTTCCTTCTAATTTAAGAACTTCAAGGTTGGACAAACGGCCAATGTAGGACATTTTACTCCAAGTCCAAGGGAGCTCAAGATATGCCAAAGTTAATTTCTTGAGGCTTGACGGGTATGTGAAGTCTTCAAAACCATAGGGATATATATGTCAATATCCCAGTGACATCAATCTTGAGAGATTTGAGTTCACCAAGAGACCTGAAAGCGGGAAAGTATTTGTAAAAACGGGTTCCTGAACCACATAATCGACAACTGAGCTTTTCAAGGTTGGGTAATCTTTTCATAAAATTCTGGTAATACACCCCAGCATCAATAACCAGATTCGAACATGTTTTTAAGTTGTCAAGGAAATATAAATAAGTTGAAAGAATTATTATACAAAATGTTTAGATAAGACAGATAATTACAAGGAATATTTAGCATTATGAAGTCAAATGTGAGGAGGAGGTCTCAAATTATCTCAAAGGTATAATTTAACTTCTAACATATGCATTTAATGTTGCAGAGGAAAAATCTAAATACTATCACAATTTGGTGTTGAATAAAGATTAAATTCAATTTTCTTATCAATTTAGGGAATGTAATTTCCAATCAATTTAGGGAATGTAACCCAGAAGCTGGAGTCACGAGTACCTCTAGAGTGCTACAAAACATGGTCTGAACAAACTATACTATTTTGAAACTCATTAAAACAGTAAAGAAAGGGGGAAGGGGACTTCAGGGGTGCGAATGCCGTGCAACTGTACCTCAAGTCTCTGTCAGCGATTGAATCCGAACAAAAGCTACTAAACGTTGCTAGGACCCATTCTGGTATATGCACAAGAAGTGTAGAGTGTAGTATGAGTACAACCGACCCCATGTCTCTGTAAGTGCCGAGCCTAAACTCGACGAAGCAGTGACGAGCCTAAAGAGGGCACTTACAATAACTTGTACGCAGTAATAATAATAATGATAATAACAAGAAAGAAAAAAAAAACAAGAAATGTATAGATAAGTTAATTTGTGGAAATGAACTCGAACCTAGCTATCAAAAAGCCAAGAATAACAAGTAATCTCATATAAAAATGTTGAAACCAACACAACAACAACAACAAGTACAACACACACCCGATCCCTCCACATCACTCTTTATCAATCTCAAGTACCGCGTAAGCAATCCGTTGCGGTGTACAACCTGATCCCACCATATCGTCATTTAGCAACCTCAAACATCCATATACAATCCGTTGCGGCATGCAACCTGATCCCACCATATCATCATTTATCGACATCAAGTATCCTCCCTTATTCCACCGTTTCAATTCAATAATCCCGCAATTTCTATTACGACGTGCAATCTGATCCCCAAACATTTCCAATTAACATAAACAATTTAATAACTAAATTTACAATATTTTCTACATCAAAGAGTACATTACAAAGCAATAAAGGACCGCATAACAATCAATGAATCTTTAAAAATTCGAAGTCTCTACATTACAATTTTATTAGTGTTTAACAAACTCATCAACTCACGCAAATGAAACTACATCTTAGAATGCAACAAATATTACAAAAATAATAGGACAAGTAAAGCATGTGACGGTCAAGGAATGCAAGTAAAATCGTTAAAGGCAAGTAACAATTAAGCACGGAGTCATGAAAGTGACAAACAATATAATACATAAATAAATAAATTACAATTAACAATTATGGCTTAGAAGTGAAATAAAGCATGTAATAATTAAGGCATGCAAATAAGATAATTCATGAAATAACGAAAAACATGAAAACATATATCTTGATTGCGTATATACACTCGTCATCTCACGTCAATGTTAGATCCAACACATACCTCACTCCGCAATCAAATCAAAGCTCAACTCATGCCTTTCCTATAAAATTCGTCTCCAAACAAATCGAATCTAACCAAATATAGTTCAAACAATTTCAAAATAAGTTTTAGAAACTACCCACGAGTGAAAAAGATTCAATCTTTGATGATTTTGAAAAAAGTCAACCCCGGGACAGCTTAACCCGAGATTCAGACCATAACAAATTACCCATTCACCCCCAAGCCCAACTATGTGATTAGTTTCGAAATCCGACCTCAATTTTTTGTTCTAAATCTCAATTTCTCAAAATCCCCAATTCTACCTAAATCCCTACTTTTTACCATGAAAAAACATGGATTAAAGGTTAGAAATTAATGAGTGTTTATGGAAATGGAAGAACACAAGTTAAAATCTACTAACCTATGGAGTTGGGAAGAAATTTCTCTTCAAAATCGCCTCTAGGCCGAGCTCAAATTTGAAAATGGTGAAAAGTGAAGAAAATCCCGACTTTTGAATACCTGGGCGTTAGGTGTTTTTCGCGTTCGCGAAACACTTGACGCGTTCGCGAAGAGAACTGGCCAAGTGGCCGTCGCGATCAACACTTCGCATTCGCGAAGGCTTAGCCCCTCTTGCCTTCGCGTTCGCGTACTACCCAGCTTGTCCCCAGTCCCATAACCCATCGCGTTCGCGGGGGAAAGACCGCATTCACAAAGGGTAAAAACCCCGCTATTTCGCGTTCGCGACCAAGTCCCCGTGTTCGCGTAGAAGAAATTCCTCCGCAACTCCATTTCCCCTTCGCGATCGCGAAGCATAAAGTGACTTACACCAGAAGACAGCTGAAACCAACAACTTCTACGTCCAAAAAGGGTCTGTAGCCTATGAAACTCACCCGAGCCCCTCGGGCTCTAGACCAAATTTCATACAAGTGTAATAACATCAAACGGACTCGCTTGCATGTTCAAAACACCATAATAACACCTAGAATCACGAATTAGACATCAAAATGTATGGAATTTTCAATAAAACTTAGGAACTTCCAAATATACGACCGAGCATCCGAATCATGTCAAATCAACTCTGTTTGAACCAAATATTGCAGATAAGTCAATAATAGTACAATATACTTAAGCCAAGCCACAAAACCGAAATTGAAACCGGTAGCTATGAAGTCAGCCTACGGTCAAACTTCGGAATTCTTTAAACCTTCACATTACTAGTTTTCAACAAATCACGTTAAATCAAGTTAGGGATTTTTGAATTCAGTTTCGAGCATACTCTCTAGTCCCAAATCACGATACAGACCTACAGACACCGTCAAAATATTGATCCGGGTTCGTTTATACAAATGTTGACCGTAGTGAACTCAAATCATTTTTTAAGGTAAAAATTCATATTTTCTTTAATTTTTCATATAAAGACTTTCCGAAACAAGATAAGGAGTGCGCACCAAATCGAAGTACACTAAACAAAGCTACTAGATATCTCGAAACACGGAAATAAAAGTTTAAATTCAAAATGACCCATCGGCTCATCAGACTTTTGGTGTGCTTCCATATAATTTTAACTTCTTTGCTTCTTCCTTTTCTATCTTCTTTGTTTTTCTTAGTTGATAAATACAATTTCTTATTTTATCAACTTTATTGTCTATTCATTAGTATAAGATAATTAATTAAAAAATACCTTTTAATATATGTTATTTAAAAAGTACAACAAATCATAAATTTTATATTTTACTCATACGTGTTGGTTAAAATTTAATTCACAATTAAGCTTTTATTAATTATTGTAAGTTACGATATATTTTAAAAAATTATGTTTTAAAAAAAAATAGTTTAAATACACGATTATAAATAATATCTAGCATTTCTTATATATACATGTACATACCACGCGTTAATGAGTTAGTAAACAATAATTCAGTATTGCAATTTTGCTTAATTAAGTTAAGTAATAATATTATTTATTCGGAAGATACATACTACTTTAAAGATATTTTTGTTAATTAAAATTATTTAAAATATTATTTGATATATTTAGAATGTAAATTTGAAAAAAACTTTATTTAACTATGTAATTATATTTGTCCAACCAAATATGACACTGAGAATACGTTGTACTTAGCAAACAAATATATCATTATGATTATACTATGTAATTATTAGTGGGTGCAGTTACTGCCTTAATAATTACATCGCCTGATAATTAGTAATTACACGTCTCATACGTCTTAGAGAGCGATGGTACTTTTGCTTCTTAAAGATATTGTTGAGTGATCAAGTGTATCTATCCATGTAATGCTTATCACGTAATTGTACTCGGATTCATTGTTGGCTAATGAATCATTTACATGTGCTTGCTGGTAGTCTCAAAAATATGCCTATAGGAGTATTTTATATTTAGTGGTATAAAATACTCCTATAGTCATATTTTAGGACTACCAAAGTCTTTTCCTAATGAAAGCAACATATGTTCATAAAGATTGGTGTTCATGTTAGTGATAGTGATAAAATTGGGCCAATTACTCAGTCAGGTATCCCATTAGTTTTGGCCTGTTATGCGAGTTGCAAGTTCCTACTTCCTCATATGCCCTAAGTGTGTATTTATGTCTAAAATGGCATCACCAAGGGCGTGGTGTCCCTGTTTGGTCCCTACTATTTAATTTATATCTATTTTTTTAATTTTTTTAATTTATACTCACTTTTTAAATAACTTTAGGTATTTTTCTTTTCTTCTTTCTTCTTCTTCGGGTGACAGTGATTTTATATGGTGTTTGTGAATATATTTTAAGGTAGTTTATGATGTTTTACAGTAGTGAGTTGTTATGATTTTTTATTTTTTATTTTACTATTGCTTAGGATTTCTTCTTCTTCTTCTTCTTTTTTTAATTGCAAAATGAGTCGTCAGATTTATTGTTGTTTTGACAAATTGATAATTGAAATTTATTCTTGATGATATTTAGAGGTTATGTTTCAAATTTGAGCTCATTTGGAGTAGATTTAGGTATTAAATCGTATATTTGACTGTTATAATTCGAAGAACAAAGTTATGTTTCTGGGCATTTTGCATTTCAAGCCTGTTCGGCCTTAAGTGCATGAAAACGTCGGTTGCACTTCAGACCTTTTGGCCTTAATTGCATCTGAATTGCAATTTTTCACTTCAGACTTATTGGCCTTAAGTGTAGGAAAACATTTGTTGCACTTCAGACATTTTGGCTTTAAGCATTTAAAGTGCAATATTTCACTTCAGACTTATTGGCCTTAAGTGTAGGAAAACATTTGTTGCACTTCAGACATTTTGGCTTTAAGCATTTAAAGTGCAATATTTCACTTCAGACTTATTGGCCTTAAGTGCATGAAACTATTGGTTACACATCAGACTTATTTGGCATTAAGTGCATCTGAAGTGCAATTTTTCACTTCAGACTTATTGGCCTTAAGTGTAGGAAAACTTTTGTTGCACTTAAGGCCTTTTAGCCTTACGTGCATCTAACGTGCAACTTTTTACTTTAGACTTACTGGCCTTAAGTGCATGAAACCATTGGTTGCACTTCAGACCTATTTTGGCCTTAAGTGCATCTGAAGTGTAATTTTTTACTCCAGACTAATTTTTTTTTTTTAACTTCAGAGCCGATAAGTATGGAATTGATCGTAAAGTGAGTAAGCTTGCAATTTTTTTTGTAAAGTAAGTATAGGTTCAATTGTGATTTCAAAACTGGATATAGATACAAAACCTCCCAATTTTTGCCTTCCTTTTGTATACCTGTGGTGCATCAGTGCATGTGATAGGCAGAGGCGGCTTACGAGTAAAGCAGACAAAAAGAACTACTTTCGGCCCCATAATTATAGGGACCCCAAATTTCTTGCTCTATCCGTTTCTGTTTATATGAATCTATTTTGTTTTTGTCCCGTTTCAAAAAGAATGATCCCTTTTCTAAATTTTGAAATAATTTTGGTTAAACGTACAATTCTACCCTTAATGAGAAGTTTTTATAACCACACAAATATTCTGGGCCCCTTTTTGAATTGTTTAGGATCACAAGTTCCAAAAGTTTTCATTTTTTCTTAAACTCCGTGTCCAATCAAACAGGTTCACATAATTGGAACAGAGGGAGTAATAATTAGTATTTGCATATGTTAATATTTCTTAAAAGATAAATTATTTAATCTTGAAAAAAAATGTTTGATTCTTTTTCAAATACATACCTATATATATTGCTTATAGAATAATGTTAATAGTTTATGTAGTAATTGCCTTAGTGAGTTTTCTTTTAAACTAAAATTAATAATTCTTACCTATATCAAAGATGGATCAAGAGAGATTAAATGTGTTAGATATATTATCAAATTAAAAAAGAATTATATGAAGAAGTCGATTATAATTATTTAACAACCTTGCATCTCAAAAAGCTGAAAAATTAACTTTAATTAGGATTATATAGGATTTCTTTTTTCAAAAGGAAGAATTAACTTAAACAACCAGTTGATATATAATCCATAGATAGTATGTATAAACGCATATAACCAGCATATAATTTATATATACTGGTTAGAAAAAATAAATAGTGATTGTGTTTGTCTAATTGTATGAATATCCCTAGAATACATATATATCTGGCAGAAGATTGTGCTTTAGGTCCCTAAATTTGTTGAGCCGCTCACGGTGATAGGTGCCATATTTTTCTGATTTGGATCTCATTCAAGGTTTTTATATGTTTAGATTCAAATTCTCCTTCTTATGCCTGGTCATTGAAGTTATATTTGTTGTGTCATAGAATCGGCATGGTGACACCCTGATAGGATAAATACATATATTCCCAAACCTGGTACTATATATGTATTATTTAAGTCTCGAAAGCAGTGAGTGCATATGCATCTACTAGAATAAAATCTATATTGAAAGATGCATCAGAAGCCAGTAAGACAGAGTTAGGTCCATTGAATCTCCTCTTTGGCTTTAAGGAGACTTGAATTATTGTTGTCATCGTGAATATGTTGCATATTCCCAACTGCAAGAAAAGAATTGGATGCACCATTTGGCAGTAAATGATGGTTATTCAAATGAAAGTCACCAAGAGGAGGCTCATTTAATCTTGCAGGAAAACTCATTCGCGATGGCAATGGCAATGGCAATGGCATTGGAAAATTCGGAAGCTGCAAGGAACAAGCTCCAAAACTCAAGTCTCCGAGGTAACTTCCAACTAAGCTTGGCCTTAAATATTCACTTCCGACGAAAGGTTTTCTTTCGAATGGAAATGGAAGATCTTGAACTTGCATTCTGTAATTTGAACCTTTGATACTTTTTCGAGATGTCATACAATTAGGTTGCCCTGCTGAACGAATGTGTCCAGCAACACCATTTGTTCTGTTTGCTGACGGCACTTCATGGTTGTGTTTCCCTTCGTATGTTGTGATTACTGATTTTAAGTTATCTGAAGCCCTT
Organism: Nicotiana undulata; assembly: GCA_005239495.1. Taxonomy (NCBI): domain Eukaryota; kingdom Viridiplantae; phylum Streptophyta; class Magnoliopsida; order Solanales; family Solanaceae; genus Nicotiana; species Nicotiana undulata. The sequence goes on from ML249289.1 coordinate 42,271, forward strand.
TCCACATGCTTCCTTACTATGCATCCAGCATTGGTACATTTATAGTAGCTCCTACACAGGAAACATTTCTTTTTATCAACTGAGTTAAGAGGCAGCCCGGTGCACTAAGCTCCCTCTATGCGCGGGGTTATGAGAAGTGCCGGACCACAAGGGTCTATTGTATGCTGCCTTACCCTGCATTTCTGCAAGAGGCTGTTTCTACGGCTCGAACCCGTGACCTCCTGGCCATATAGCAGCAAGTTACGTCAAGGCTCCTATAAATGCTATCTGCAGCAATTTTACATGTTATGCTATAAATACATACCTGGGGTTTGGGTTCCCTTTGACAACTTTTTGGCCATATTTTCTCCAGCGATAGCCATCTTCAAGAATATCGATCTCACTCTCTACCTGGAGGACTACTTTCGGTTCTCTCACTGTTCTTGTTAATAAACTTGGTTCAGCTGAATAACTTTCTTTCTTCCTGAGGTCAAGGGTAATTCCACAACTTAAACCATTAGTATTGTAAACACTCACACAATAACCCTCCTCCAAAAGATTTTTACACTACTATTTGTGGCTAGTACCTGTTTTATTATTCTTTTTTTCATGGATGGTTGCCTGTAGTTATCTTTTAGACAGTCTGACGGTATTAAACTCCTTTTACACTATCTGTGCGTACAGAATAAACTCATTTAAAAAATAGATAAAGCGAAAGACGAACTGTGGGACGAAAAGGTACCTTCTTTTTGGCTCTAATTCGTACTCATTGACATCATCACCAAGGAAAGAACCTTCTTGAATAGCCCAATCTCCGTCGTCGCCATCATAACTAGTAAGTGTAGAAGAAAGCTCAGGAGTTCCAGCTGATTCAAACACATTCATGGATTTTGGATTGGTTGACATTGGATCAGAAACTTCAGTCAAGACAGATGCAGAGGATGTTCTTTTTAGACCATTAGAATTGTAACTTATAACATTCTTATTACACTCAAATTGCTGGTTTCTCCAAACTGATGCATTTTCTTGGCCTATTTCCTCCACTTCCCTGACAACATAAGAATTATCCATACTTGGCCGTCGAATAGATTGAGTTTTCGGATGATTATGAGCACCATTGTAGACAATTTCTATAACCTGTCCATTTGGTGCACACTCTACTTTCTTCCTAACAGGGCAACTTTGCTGAGTACATTTATAGTAACTTCTTGGAAAATTACTCCCTTTTACGCGCTTTTGTCCGTATTTTCTCCATGTGAATCCATCATCTGAACTGCTAGGACTAATGCAAACAATATCCTTCTGCTCAAATTGGTTTTCTTTCTTGGTAAATTCTTCTTGCTGAGGGAATTGCTTATTTGTTAACTCAATGCTGTTCAAAGTTTGTTGTACATTTGTTTCAGTAGGTATCTGCAATTGAGGGGAATACAATACTTACATACCAATACATTTATATACCAAGCGAAATTTCCATGCAGTACACATTGCATCATATCCATGCAGTTCCATTATTGCATCACATTGCAGATTGGATTAAGATAGTTGATCCATTTAAAGAAGGTGCAATTGTTCTATATATATTAGATTGATATAAGGGCGAGAGTAGTCGCGCACCGTGGCAAAGCCAGAATTTTCACTAAGGGTGTCAAGCTCTAATATATAAATTTTCTTTGTGGTGGGGTGAGGGGGGAGCACAAAATTACTCAAAAATGACAGTAAAAATAAATTTTTTAGAACATCATTGTTGAAGAAACACAATGTTAAATTGCTCATACTACTTTCAAAAAAATAATCTAACTATATGATGTTGACATGCATGCATGCATAATTTCTTTTCCCTTTTCCTTTCTTTGTCCCTCTCTTTCAGGATATTCATGTACAAAGAGCTTAATTAGTTCTATATAGTCAATTTCAATTTTTCCAGTTTTCGCAAAGAAAAAAAAGAAGCTAATTATCAATTTGAATTTAACGAATATCAACAACGTCCATGCAACTTTCAATGCCTCATATGTTATCTATAACAAAACTAACTGTGCCGATACTCATGTTCAGAGTTACGATTAATTAAAAAAAAAAAAAAAAGAACCAATACCGCTGAATTTGGAAATATCACCGGAGAATCAAGCAATGCTGCCGGACTAATGCCGGGAGGTATCGTTAGGACAGCCGGCCGACAAGGTGGTGACGACATGGCTGCCGGTAAATTCCAAGCTAGCAATTAACTTTCTGAAAGTAACGTTGAACAATAACTGCGCTTCAATCCCAAAAAAAATAAAAAATTGAGAGTTTATCTACAATTCAGGTTCCAAGCTCAGATAGAAGAGAAGTCAGCATAAAACGTAGCCAATTTATGTTCATTTCTCATAATACATGATACATTGTTAAAGATAAGGTTGAAATACAAAAAAAAATTGCAAAAAATATCATCTCCAAAATACTCGAATTATGTTAAATAGTTTCTTAGGTACCTTAATTTGCTATGTGAACTCGTTGCCTTGAAACCACATTTGGTTGCCTAGCATTCAGCAATGCTAGGCTTATCATTTCTCCCTCAAACAATTAATTAATAGGAATTTAACTTTCACTTGTCATTTATTCACTTCCCACCTTCAATTAAGAGCAATTTCTTGAGTCTCAACACTAAAGCTTTGGTTGAAGTCTAAATTTCCAATAACTCATATAGAGTGAGTGAAAAGTGGAAATTTTTGGTTTAGTGTAAAGGAAAAAAAAACTATAGGGTACGAGTTTTTAAGTATTTTGTTAGCTTAAAAATAGGGAACGTCTTTGGTTAGCCGAGAAAAGTGAGAAAGAAGGTTTTAGAAGGTTGCGGAATATAGGGGCCATATAGCCACGTTTTAGTATCTACTCCTTACTTATCTTAATAAAAAAATAAAAATTAAGTTAGGTATAGTTCACTACGATCTACGAGTTGTTATCTAAAGTAAAGGTAAATAAGGATAACAGATCGATAAAGTCGCTAGTTGTTATATAAGATTATATTCGTCCACTCTTGGTTTAGATGCAGTTAGCGAAACGGTTAAGTTTTGCTATTCCCGTTAAGTGATCTAAATCAGCGGCTACGATTGTTAAGGTTAAGAATTAACTAGCTTAAGGATTTTTGGCAGGGAACTCGTAGGAAAAGGGATGACCCACCCAATTCACATTAGAGTACTTAGATTCAAAAGAGCTCCAATGATTTTCTAAATCTTGAAAAATCAAGGGATTATTTATTTATAAAATTTCAAGGAGTTTAGTTTTGCACTACAGTTGGCAAATACCTTTTAAGTCAAAATCAAACTTACGTTAGAAATTTATTGTCTCTTCTAGAAACTTCTAATGTGACTGATAAATGATGAAAAATACATATTTTCGGTGTGTTTGTATGAGTTGCGAGAGTTCATACTGCTTTTGAAGTAAAAATATGATCAGTACGTGTTTCTTATGTGTAGGAACAAGCTTGCGCCGAAAAGGATCAAATGGGAGAACAATTGGTGAAAAAAGCTGAAGAGAAAAGTCCTTAACACCGAAGCAAGGTTCACTTCGCCAGACCGGGACCAGAGCAAAAGAAACCAAAAAAGTCCCGGACTGCGAAGCGAGGTTCACTTCGCCACACCGGGACCGGAACAGAAAAAATCAGCTTTTCCGATCCGAATTAGGAAAAGCCAAATTCACCCCAACTCAACCCTAAACCATATAAGTATGAGAGTTAGTCATTTTTTGAAGGAGAAAAGACTTTGGAGAGGTAAGAACATGCTTGGAGCAAGGAGAAGGATTCAACTTCACGGTTTTTTCCTCTTTCTTCCTAATTTTCCACTTGTTATGAATTCAATTCATGAATTTGTGCAACCAATTATGAGTAGCTAAATTCTCATCTAAGGTTTGATGGAACCTCCTGGAGGAATTTTTTTGTTGCGTTTAATATAGGTTTGCCGTTAGATTTCCTCTACTTGTTCAACTACGTGATTATTATGGTTGATTGAAGGGCCCTCAATTGACTGTGCCTATTTAGTATGTTTTGCTTGGAAAATGGTACACATTTAGGTAGTTGTTGACCAACATCACCCTTAACGTATATGAGGAATCAATTGAGGGTTTAAAGGTGGGATTAGGAAAAACGAAATTTTGGTGCCATCTTAGTGAATACGTCTTGGTGCGGTAAACTAGTGCCATGTAGCGTAGTTCGGAAGAATACGTCTAGTAAATTATTGTATTTGCTATTAGTATATGTATTCGGAAGTATAATTTCTGCAAAATAAAACAAAACCAGAAACCAAAAACAGAAATAGAATGAAATGAATAACGTTACGAGCCCAAAAGAAAACTGTGTTTCCTTAAGAAATTTAATCTCCTCACGGTTGCACAAGGTTATTGGATTAATTCCTTCCAAGATAGAACAGAACAACCATTCTATAATACCAGCAATGGAAATTACAGAACTTCAGAACCATTCTGTAATACCGGCAAGGGAAACCATTCTGATGCTTACGTTTTTGCTTTTGGAAAACAAATGCAGAAATGCAGAAGTGAGAGGGGAGAGTATGTCAATTCTAGTGGTCATAAAGTGAGACCAAACCTTTGAATTTATAGCCAAACAGTCTGGGTTGAATAGATGCAAAAGTACCTGTTCACATGAGGTACTGTTTCGACAGAAAAACTTTTTTGTTTGATCTCGATTCAAAAATGACCGTTAACGTTAAGAAATTATCTGCAAAATAAAATTTGCGTGAAAATACCAGAAAAAAGAAAACTAAATAACGGAAAACGGAAAATAAATTTGGTCCAAAAAATTATCGATCAATCGACCAAATCCGAATCCGAAGCCTAAGCCTAAGCCGAGCCGAGCGAGCAACGACGAAAAGCGCGAGGCACCACTTCTTCTTATCTCTTTAAGAGCTAGAAGATGTGCTTCTCTATATAAGCACAAAGATTTTCTTTCCTTCTTCCGATGAGGGACAAAGTGCATTAGTAAAGGAAACTATTTCAAACTTTTCATTTTCCTCCTAATCCTTTCCCTCAATTTCTCATTCACACCTCTTATCTAATTAGATAAATAACCCAACAATCCCCCACATGAATGGGGAATGGTTATCTTAAAATATGCATTCATGAAAAACTGTGTGATTTACAAGCAATGATTAATTGCATCTGGATAAGTAAGTTTCCCTTTGAACTTTCCATAGTGAACTTATGTCGGATATACTCGATCAATCGACATATTTGATATCTTTGAACCGTCGAGCTTTGGTGTATACCTAGACATCCATAAGTCACACAATCAACCATTTTAACCGCCTTTGGTTCTCATTGTTGTGTTCGTTTCAGCCATGAACACCGCCTGACTCACAAGTGCGTCGAGAAATGGCCTTACAGAATTCTTCTTGATGCGGCTTACACTTCACACTTATATAGGTGATTCCTAAACGTGTTATCCCGTAGATACACTATTTTATATACTCCGTATCAAACTTAGAAACAATTAAAAAGCCTTAACGCTTTATCCTTGGTACTGAACATTGTCTCATCACGAGAATAGACCAAAATTTTATTTGACAATGTTGAACCGTCACTACTGACTTTGTTTGATTTCCTTGAACCTAGATCTTGGGATCTCCAGTCATCTAGGTAGAGTTACTGCCACAACGACTTGTCCTCAGCCATGGTCCCATTCTCTTCGACGATTTATCAACCGCCTCTCTATTTAGGCCTTTTGTAAGTGGATCCAACATATTATCTTTTGACTTTACGTAGTCAATTGTCATAATTCCACTAGAGAGTATTTATCTAACGGTATTATGTCTTCGTCGTATATGACGAGATTTTCCATTATACATAACGCTTCCAGCCCTTCCTATTGTGGCTTGACTATCGCAATGTATGCATATAGGAGCCACTGGTTTGGGCCAAAACGGAACATCTTCCACAAAAATTTCGGAGCCATTGAGCTTCTTCTCCAGCCTTATCTAAAGCTATAACTCAGACTCCATTGTGGAGCGAGCAATGTATGTTTGTTTGGATGATTTCCAAGAAACTTCTCCTCCACCAATTGTTAAAACAAATCCACCTGTGAACTTTGTTTCTGATGACCCAATGATCCGATTTGCATCACTATATCCTTCAATTACCGCATGATACTTACTGTAATGCAAAGCATAATCTTGGGTATGCCTTAGATACCCTAAAACTCGTTTCATTGCCATCCAATAAGTTTGGTCAGGAATACTTGTGTAACGACTCAGTTTACTTACTGCACAAGCTATATCAGGATGTGTACAATTCATGATGTACATTAAACTTCCCAACACATGAGAAAAATCCAGTTGAGATCTGCTTTGACCTAGATTCTTTATAAGATCCACATTTAAATCAATCGAGGTCTTTGTGACTTTGAAATCTAGATACTTGAATTTTTCAAGTATCATTTTAATGTAATGATATTGAGACAATGCAATTCCTTGAGGAGTCCTATGAATTTTAATTCTTATAATTAAATCAGCAACTCCAAAATCTTTCATATCAAACTTGCTAGCAAGCATACGCTTAGTAACATTTATCTCTGCATTGTCTTTGATCATTATTAACATGTCATCAACATATAAACATATAATGATTATTTGATTTGGAGTGTTTTTAATGTAAGCACATTTATCACACTCATTAATCTTAAATCCATTTGCCAACATTGTTTGGTCAAAGTTCGCATGCCATTGTTTGGGTGCTTGTTTCAATCCGTAAAGTGACTTAACAAGTCGTCACACCTTCTTTTCTTTTTCCGGTAACCATGAACCCTTCAGGTTGTTCCATATAAATGTTTTCCTCCAAGTCTCCATTTAAGAAGGTTGTCTTCACATCCATCTGATTGATTTCAATACCATACACGGTGGCTAACGCTATTAACACCAGAATATATGTAGTCCTCGTTAGGTGTGAGTATGTATCAAAATAATCAAGGCCATCTCGTTGTCTAAACCCTTTGACAACTAGTCTTGCCTTATATTTGTCAATAGTACCATCAACTTTCATTTTCCTTTTGAAAATCCACTTAGAATCCAAAGGTTTATTTTCTAGAGGAAGATTAACCAATTCCCAAGTATGATTACTTAATATGGATTCTATCTCACTATTGACTACCTTTTTCCAATATTGTGCTTTCGAGTAAGACATTACTTCTTTAAACGTTTGAGGCTCATTTTCTAACAAAAATGTCAGAAAGTGTAACGACCCGACCGGTCGTTATGAGATCCAGCACGTCGTTCAGTAGTTGGGAGTCACGAACAGCTTCATTTCAGGTATATTGACTTGTGCATATGGTCGGAATTGAAATTCAGGAAGATCGGAGTTGAAATTAAAGGAAGATTCTCATTTAGAAGTCTTAAGTTGAAGAAATCAGGTAAGGCTGGGATTTTGAGTAAACGACCTCGGAATCAGGATCCGAAGGTTCCAGCAGGTTTGTATGATGATTTCGGACTTGGGCATATGTCCGGAACGGGTTTTGGATAACCCGGGAGCAGTTCAACGTATATTGTGGAAAGTCAGTATTTTAAGGAAATTTCCTAAGTTTGACTTGAAGTACATTTCAATGATACTGATTTGGAGTGTTTTTAATGTAAGCACATTTATCACACTCATTAATCTTAAATCCATTTGCCAACATTGTTTGGTCAAAGTTCGCATGCCATTGTTTGGGTGCTTGTTTCAATCCGTAAAGTGACTTAACAAGTCATCACACCTTCTTTTCTTTTTCCGGTAACGATGAACCCTTCAGGTTGTTCCATATAAATGTTTTCCTCCAAGTCTCCATTTAAGAAGGTTGTCTTCACATTCATCTGATTGATTTCAATACCATACACGGTGGCTAACGCTATTAACACCAGAATATATGTAATCCTCGTTAAGTGTGAGTATGTATCAAAATAATCAAGGCCTTCTCGTTGTCTAAACCCTTTGACAACTAGTCTTGCCTTATATTTGTCAATAGTACCATCAACTTTCATTTTCCTTTTGAAAATCCACTTAGAATCCAAAGGTTTATTTTCTAGAGGAAGATTAACCAATTCCCAAGTATGATTACTTAATATGGATTCTATCTCACTATTGACTACCTTTTTCAAATATTGTGCTTTCGAGGAAGACATTACTTCTTTAAACGTTTGAGGCTCATTTTCTAAAAAAAATGTCAGAAAGTGTAACGACCCGACCGGTCATTATGAGATCCAGCACGTTGTTCAGTAGTTGGGAGTCACGAACAACTTCATTTTAGGTATATTGACTTGTGCATATGGTCGGAATTGAAATTCAGGAAGATCAGAGTTGAAATTAAAGGAAGATTCTCATTTAGAAGTCTTAAGTTGAAGAAATCAGGTACAGCTGGGATTTTGAGTAAACGACCTCGGAATCAGGATCCGAAGGTTCCAGCAGGTTTGTATGATGATTTCGGACTTGGGCATATGTCCGGAACGGGTTTTGGATAACCCGGGAGCAGTTCAACGTATATTGTGGAAAGTCAGTATTTTAAGGAAATTTCCTAAGTTTGACTTGAAGTACATTTCAATGATACTGATGTCCGTTTGGGATTCCGAGTCTGGAAATAGCTCCGTATGGTGATTCTGGAGTTGGGAGCACGATCAGAAGTGAATTCGGATATCCGGAAGTCAATTTAAGGTCTTTTGGCTAAAGATAGAAAACTGAAGGTTTTTGAAGAATTCGATCGGAAATGGAAATTTTGATATCGGGGTCGGAATGCGATTCCGGAAGTTGGAGCAGGTCCGTAATGTTGAATATGACTTGCCTGCAAAATTTGAGGTCAATCGGACGTGGTTTGATAGGTTTCGACATCAAATGTGGAAGTTAGAAATTTTCAAAGTTCATAGAGTTGGATTTTAGTATGATTTGTGATTTCGGCGTTGTTTGAGGTTATTTGAAGCCCCGAGAAAGTTCGTGGGATGTTATGGGACTGAGTCGTGTGTTTGGACGGGGTCCCGGGGGCCTCGAGTGTGTTTCGGGGTGTTTCAGGGCATTTCAGAGTGAATTTGCTGTTGCTGTTTCTGGTAATGCTATGCAATCGCAGCCTTAGCTATGCGATCACAGAGAGGAAATTGAGGGGCAAGGTTTTTGGCCTATGCGATAGCGGATGTTGGTGTGCGATCGCGGAGAAGGGCTGGGCAGGCTAGTGCGATGGCAAGGGGGAAGGTGTGATCGCGGAGAAGGATTTTGGTGGGAGCTGGAAATGGGCTGTGCGATCGCAGGCATGCTTGTGCGATCGCGGAGGAGTGATCTAGGTGACCTGTGCGATCGCATACGACTTCATGCGATCGCATAGAAGGGAAGAACTGGGCTGTGTTGATTAAAACGGGATTTTGGCATTTCTCTCATTTTTCAAAGCCATGGGCGATTTTTGGAGAGCTTCAAGAGAGGATTTTCGTCATCTATGTTAAGGTAAGTTACTCCTACTCATTTCAAGTTAGATACAAAATTATTACATGGGATTAAACATGAAAAATTTGTGGAAAAATTAGTATTTTGAAGAAAACCTAGAAATTTGGAAATTTGGATTTTAGCCACGAATTGAGCATGAATAATTGAGTAAAATGTGTAATTGAATTAGTAAAGCTTCGGGTAGAGATTTTCTTCAAGAAATTTCGAGGTCCGAGCACGTGGGCCCGAGGGCATTTTGGTCATTTCATTGAGCCGGGCTGAAGAACTTTGTAATTTGAATTGGTTATGATCTATTGAGTATATTTTCATCGAATTAATGTTATTTGGATAGTTTAGGAGCGTGCGCATCCATTTTTAGTCGTCGTAGAGGCTTGGAAGACGGTGATGAATCTTCGGAGCGATGTGAGTCTCGTTTCTAACCTCGTAAGAGGGAAATTGTCCCTCTAGGTAACCTTGTTTGCTATGTGATCTTGTTTGGGGGCTACGTACGCACCGAGTGACGAGAGTCCGTACGTAGTGGCTATTACTGCTTCGTCCGGGTAGTTAGGACACAACATGTTCATTGTTTTCCCCTGTTGTAGCATAGATATGACTTGTATACTTGTGTGATTGGTATTGTTGTCTTTGAACGTTGTGATACTTGGCTTGATTTAAGTGTGATAAGAGAATCACTGGATGGGATCGGGCCGTACGCCACGACAGAGTGATGATTGATTATGTTATGGGATCGGGCCGTACGCCACGGCAGAGTGATGATTGATTATATTATGGGATCGGGCCGTACGCCACGACAGAGTGATGATTGATTATGTTATGGGATCGGGCCGTACGCCACGACAGAGCGATGATTGATTATATTACGGGATCGGGCCGTACGCCACGACAGAGTGATGATTGATTATATTATGGGATTGGGCCGTACGCCACGGCGAGATTGAGACTACCAGGATGGGATCGGGCCGTATGACACGGCGAGATTGAGACTACCAGGGTGGGATCGGGCCGTACGCCACGACGAGATTGAGACTACAAGGGTGGGATCGGGCCGTACGCCACGACAGAGTGATGATTGATTATATTATGGGATCGGGCCGTACGCCACGACAGAGTGATGATTGATTATATTATGGGATCGGGCCGTACGCCACGACAGAGTGATGATTGATTATATTATGGGATCGGGCCGTACGCCACGACAGAGTGATGATTGATTATATTATGGGATCGGGCCGTACGCCACGACAGAGTGATGATTGATTATATTATGGGATTGGGCCGTACGCCACGGCGAGATTGAGTACCATATGGGAGCGGGCCGTACGCCACGGCGGATACCAAACTTGTTTGATTTGAGATTGTTACTTGATGCCGGATATTGATGTACTTGATTATTTGTTTTACTTGCCTACAGTTTTCCTTACATCATACTTACTTTATTACTGTTGGACCTTAGTGAGTATCGAGTCGACCTCTCGTCACTACTTCTTCGAGTTTAGACGGGATACTCACTGGGTACATATATGTATATGTACTCATGCTACACTTTCTGTGCATTTTGTTGCACATGTACCTTCATAGTTCGGAAAATAATTCGGAGACTTACTCGGGCTACATTCATTCGGAGGCATTTCGCAGTTGACAGTCTCCTTCCTTCTATATCTTTACTTGTATTTTATTGCATTTGTCCCATTTATTCTCGGACAAGAGTTGTGTAATTGTATAAATTCTTAGAAACTGCTCATGTACTTGTGTCACCGGGTTCTGGGGATGTGTTGAGTCTTGTTTTATTGAATTAAATAGATTTTTTGTCGTGTTTAATTTACAAAAAATTATTTATTTGATTATGAAATGCAATAAAGGCAACGATTTCGAAATTGTTAAACATGGAGGTATTTCAACTGATTAAGGGGTTGGCTTGCCTGACAGTGGTGTCCGGAGCCATCACAACCCATAGGTTTTGGGTCGTGACAACGTGGTATCAGAGCTCTAGGTTCCTGTAGGTTTCACGAGTCATGAGCAAGTCTAGTAGAGTCTTGTGGATCGGTACAGAGACGTCTAAACTTATCTTCGAGAGGCTACAAGGCTGTTAGGAGTACTTCCCTTCTTGATTCCTCGTCGTCCGACTTGATTCCTTTAAGGCTTATGCCTGTGCTTCTTCCCACTCAATCTTACGCGTCGCAAAACGCTTGTTATGAATCGAGAGTTGAGGAATTTTAATGATACTATGGATGTGGTGCGGGATGTTTCTCCCAGCGTAGTTGATTGAGGCTATCATCGTTGTTCTGCGGAAGAATGTTTTGTCATCTCAGCTCAGTAGCTGTATTTCTGAGAACTTTGGGGTCGTGCTCAGGTGGTTATGAAACTTACGATTGGTTATGGCGCGATGTTGATACAAGGGTAGAACGGTTGCCCATGTGTTGGGGTTATGAACGGTTTGAAGGGAGGTCTTCTCAGAGTGTGATTTCGAGATTTCAGTATTTTGTACCGGCGGAGGAAAAGCATTCGGATTATAAATGATCAGGTTTTGGGCTGATATAATAGTAAGGATTGGTGCTGTCAAGTGAAATGGACCATGATACGCTCAATTTACACCTTAAAAGAGTGCAAGCAATCGTTGTCAAATATAGTAACCCAAC